>JARVGP010001014.1:0-24578 GCA_029876185.1 Mansonella ozzardi
ATGCAAATGAACTAGTGGTAGAATATTGTCCATGCAAATGAACTAGTGGTAGAATCGTCTTGAGCTTACATAAATACTGATCATTTCGGGGAACTTTAGTTATTATGTACATATTATCTTTACTCGAAATTGTGAAGTTACAAAATAAAGCAGCAAAGTGTATGGAAAAAAAGCGAAAGAATGAAAGATTTGAAAATGCAAAAATTACTGAATGAGTCAGAAAAGGATAATGTGACTGATATTGAAGAATCGATCAAATATGATGGTAGTAGTAGTTAAAAATAAGCAATACTGATGCTGATTTGCATTGTGAAAAATAGAACACAAATAATAGTTGTATGTGACTTATGTGTTTTCAGTGCTGGATAAACATTAGAAATAACATTGCTCTTATCTCCTTCAAATATTCTTAATTAAAATTTAGTTCTCAAAATTATTCAGTGATTTTATGAAGAGTGCGAAAATGCAAAGTTAGGCGAAGAATATATTTGAGTTTCGACGCACCTCTGAATTGTTTTGACGTTCTCAAAGAAAAATTGGCATTTCAGAACAACAAATCTGCATACTTTAGGGACAGACATGACCGATTCTGTTAATGCAGGAAGTAGTTACGAACAGAGCCAACAGGAAATGGAAAGTGGCGAGGTAGAAATTGTGGATTCTGGTCAGGTAAACAAAGTTTTTGCGGTTTACAGAAGCTAGTTGATATGATGGTTGTTTTTATAAGTCAGTACATTCCATATATAAAGATTATATCGCAGTAAGTTTGAAGAAAAGTGAAATAGAATCTTCCTCCTTAAATTTTTCTTTCCATATTAAAAATGGTTTCTGCAAAAAATTTTTGATGTTCTTAATATTTAATATTTAAAGCGTAATATGCTTAATTTTTTTTAACAACTGTGTAAAAAATGCGAATAATTTTGAATCGACTGGTGAACTACCGGTGCGTCATTATTTGTCCGATAAATTGCATAATTCAGGTCATTGATGAATTTGATGAAGCTCTGATGCAAATTGGTGATGCCACTGGCAGTGAACAACACAGAGAATATGAAGAAAGAATGCATGAACAAGGAAAACAAGATGATGCAGTACAGCAAGATGTCGGCTTACATATGGTAAATATTTTTTATTATCTTTCGAAGATTATTTTTTGTAAATGTATATTATTTGTTGTGAATTTATTGAAATGAACTTATACAGCAAGATCTTTGGCTCCATTTTACCGATAATATATAGATTGTCTTGCAGAGCGTTAGCGAAGAAGTGATTGTGGAGACGGAAGAAAGCCATCCAGCAATGTCTCCAACTCCTGGAAGTGATTTAGGCGATATGGAAGAATGCATAAGTGATGAAGATGGTCTATATAGCGACGATGAAGATCACTCAGATATGTTTGCAGACCGAGAAGTTGATCAAGTTATCAGGGATCCGGTTACTGGCGAGGTCTAATTTATAGTACCCGTTCTGTTTTCAAGTTGCAATATTCTGCAGTATTTTGTTGAGTAGAATCATGAAAATTGATAATATAAAATAATGAAGAAAACATTTTTCGAAAAAAGTCAATTTGTTTCAATATTTCAGATAAGTTTGACAATGGATTTGGAAGATCTTGTATCTCGAACGATAACTTTTGACAATGGTGAAAGAATCATCTTATGTTTTTCAAAGCGATGTCGTCCGCAGATAGCCTGGAATGGGCACCTTTATGTTGCTGCATCTGATGTTAGTTTCTAATACTGTGCCGATGATATCTGTCAATAAAAGAGACGGAATAAAGGAATACTCACCCAACTGCACTGAATATAGCTGGAATCTTTCTTTCAGATTTCTTTATTTCAAACAGGGTCGAATAATGTGCTTTGTTTTGATTCTTATTTCGAGAATGACTTACATTGTTATATAGTTCGGAAATGAATAACAGGGAAAATTCTGAATTTAAATCCAAAGCTTGCTTCCAGTTGTCTGTTCAGATCTTGATCAAGCTTTTTCTTTGATTTCAAATCTGTATGTCTTAACTTTATAACAGTTCGGCTTAACTCTTATACAAATAGCATGAAACTGAATTTAAGCATTATTTCAGTTGAGCGAAGTCAGTTATACCAAATGGCGTTGTGTAAATGAAGGGTGTCCTGGTGCTTTGCGGACATCTCCTGGACTGACCGAATTGCGATCCTCCGGGCATCACCATCTGAATACATGTAAACCGGATGACTTGCGAGTAAGCAGTTTTTGATAAAATGCTCATCAATTTAATCATCATGACCAATTTTTTTCCGTTATTTACATTTAAAAGAATTTGAAGTTCATATAGGTAATTTCTTTTTTAGGTACGTCTTCGCATTGTTATTTACGATCTGCGTCTGATGGCGGAATTTACAGACGATCCACTAGAAGATCTCTATAGTCATTTTGGTTTGTTTTTTAATATTTAGCAATTAAATTTTTACCGGTTTTTAATATTATTTTTGGCAGTGGTGTGTATTTTTTTCAAGTTTTTTATATGAACAAAATATTACTTTTTTAGTTGAAAAACTAGCCGCTGAAAATCCGGATGTTTTGGCCTTGTTTCCTCCTCTAGATACGCTGGTAAAAAGGTTGACAAAGCATCGAGAATACAAGGTTAGGAGTTTTTTCACTATGACTTTTAATAATAGGAATGTAATCGACGAAGTTTAATTAACTTCGTTCATCTTAGATGAGTTAAAAGAAGTGAGGAGAAGTGGACACTATTTTAAGTACTTTTATTNAAGGTTGACAAAGCATCGAGAATACAAGGTTAGGAGTTTTTTCACTATGACTTTTAATAATAGGAATGTAATCGACGAAGTTTAATTAACTTCGTTCATCTTAGATGAGTTAAAAGAAGTGAGGAGAAGTGGACACTATTTTAAGTACTTTTATTTTGTATCTGTTATTTAAAATTGTTTTCAAGGTATATCGTCGACGATTTGAGTATGAAAAAATAATGGCAGAGCGGCGTCGTAGTTTGCATTCTAAAGGTAGCACTTTTATTTTTTTAATTTTTTCCTCAATTTATTTAATTGATTCCTATGATAGCAACGCGTAATTATTGTGACAAATAAGATTGAAGAATAAAGATGAGGTTTTTCAAATAATGAAAACATCAAATTGCTTCTTTATCGCTGTAAATTTATTAGATTCAGACTGCGCTCCTGCAATGCTTCGAAGAATGCGTCCATTCCCACCGGTTGGTTTTTTATTTTTTCTCTGTTTGTATATTTACATCGTAACATCCAACCTTATGTCATTGTTTGACAAAGTTGGTGTTTGCAGTGTCAAAACATGTCGAGAAATATCTTAGAAACTGATTGTCACTTCTCCACTTTAAAAACAAATTGCAAGTTTTTATTTATGCATAGATAAAAAAAGCAGACATGAGTACAAATACTATGTTAATTTTTTATCATACGTTTAGTCGGTATGTATCGAATGCGGTATGTCAATCGTAACTGATGCGGATACTACATCCCAAGAGAATTTTGTGGATCACGTGTCCCAAGATCATCAAAGAGAGGCGACGTGCCAGTATTATTCGTTTCCTGGAGTACATCTTTTTGAGGTTTTTGATTAATCTTTTTAAATCAGAAAAAAATATCCAATAAAAGTCCCAATAAAGAAGAAAAAATTTCAGTTAAACTAGATTTGTCAGAAGAAAAGGATTGTTGAACATATGGGGATGATGGACAGGAAATGGGAATATGGAATGCTTGAAAAAAGACTGAATTACAATATTAAAATACAAATTTCTGCCAACTTTGAAATGATTTTGTTATGAATGAAGGATTAGTATGTGTGCAGAAATTGGAATACTTGTAGATTGTTAGATTATAATTAATTAGATTGCAGCAGTGGATGCGTGAGCTGCAGCAGCGCAGCCGATACAAAATTCGACGTTTTTCAATGCACAATGAAAGCTTATTTTTTCTTTGTGCTGCAGATGACCGATGGTGTCGAACTTATGGCGTTAATTCTGATGGTCTTCACTGTAGCGCATTTGTTCGAGTTTACGATTACAGAGTAAGTACATTGACAAGGGACAAATGAATAATGTTGTGTTGAGATTATAACTTTCTGTTGCGTTGAAATGCAGAAGGTAAAAGTAGAAGGAATTAAATGCTGTTTGCTGAATAAAAAAACCAGAATTTTACAAAGCTATTTGCAATGGAATATATTAGCTTCCATTCGATAAAGAATGTAATAAAAAGTTGCGCTGGTTTTGTATTTCAAAACATAGTTTTGGATTGTCGAAATTCTTTGTTGCAACTATACAAGAGACAGATTACCGAGCAAAATAACCATCATTATTATAGAAGCAAAATCTTATAAAGCATTTGTATTAAAAGTTTCGGAGGTAATTTGAGCGGTTATCGAATCTTGGAAGTATCATAGCTGGAATAACGAGTTATATGAGTACAGTCATGACTTGCTTTATCATTGCTGCTGGTACAACAGACATCGAAAATTTTTCATTTATCTATATATAAGAAATGAACCAGTAAATAAATAAGAGGAAAAGAAATAAAATATAACTTTTTCAGAGGGTTTCGCGGCAAGAAACTCGGGTTTTGCGAATACAGTATTGCTTGGATCATAATTTCCATAGCGGTAAGTGGTTTTCGTTCCGATATAATTTTCCGAATGATGATGAATAATTCCTATCTTATTGATGGTAGTGCAAATTTACAGATGAAGACGCAACGGTTGATGCTCCATTTACTCCCGAAATTTTCATGCATGAAGTAGACGAGAGACGTTTGCGAACTGCTGGCATGGTTAAAAGTCACGCACTACGTGCGCGACTTTTGAGGCGAAGAGGTGAAATGGGAGGTGAAATGTCAGGTTAGTGCTAGTTATGGAATTTTTTCTTCATTTCCATTAGTATATTGGCTGTCAACTGATGCATATTAGGAAAATTACAATACAAATCTCGTCTATCATAACATTGAGTCTTTGATATAGTTGCATCCTTCAGACTAGCTCTCTGTTCATGCCTGGGTCTTGGAATAATTATCAAATTGAGAAATCGTATCACTAATTAATTTAATGTTTTTATCAAAGCAGCTTATAATAAAACTATGTGCTTGACATCTTAGTTGATAATGTCATTTTAATTTCTTAAACCCTATACTGAGATCTTTCTCACTGACAGGACAAGCAGATTATGCAGTAGAAGCTGCTTCAAAAAGAACACAGTCTGTTCAAGCTAAACTAAGAAACTGATTTTTGTCTTTTAATGAACGTAATTAAAATACTGAGCTGGTATTTCTCGATTTTCTGAGATACCCTTTTAAGAATAATGAATTTTATGCTGCAGGAGAGATATAATGCCAGTGCAGTAAAAGTAGGAATTGTGTATTACACCCACAACTGAACTGAAGTACACATTTCAGAAAATGGAGGTGTGTGGTCTGAAGAGGGGATAAGAGAAGATGACCCGAATTTGCAGTAAGTATAGTTTCGTTTATTATCTTTCACGTTTATGTTCTACACATCAAATGTCATTTTGCTGAAACAATTAAAATTTGTTTTTAGGGAATTAAATGCCTATGCATCTGATGTTGCCAAACGCACTCCTAATGTTCGAAATGATGATTCTGCGTCAGTGGTCGAATTTACTGAAGGACCAGATACTGAACACGACGGTTAGCGTCGTTTTTTCAGTGTCTTTAACGAAAAGCTGCTTATATGTATATCTTTCTCTAGACGTATATGTTTTTAAGACAGTGGAGGAAGAAAGCTGAATACTCTAGTTAAGAGTCACATATACGTGTCATTATTTCAGGAAGGCTTACTGGAAGCATGTTAATGATTTAATTTAAGTTAAAGGCATCTTTTAAAAATTATATTTTAAGGTCAGGAAGATGCAATTGGAGGTGAAGGCGAACGAAATGTCGGTTATGGTATCGAGGGTAGTGAGGAGGTTGTCGGGCAAGAGGAACAAGTGGGAGAAGATGCAGCATCGAAGCTAAAGAGAGCAAACTTGCAAAGACCAAGATTTATGGGAAGGTGAAATGGAAACTTTTATAGTAGATATATTCATTTATGAATTTTATTGGGGAAGTGGGCGGGAAGAGTATGTTGTATCCAGCAGATATTAATATTGTTTGCAAATTTGCTCGCTGTAATATTATCGTATATCATTTGGCATTAGAAATAACAATATTTTTTTCCGATATGCGCAACAAAATGCTGGTCAGCACTTCACATATGATAGAACTGTCAAATCAGATTATGATGAGAAACGCGAGGTAAGCCGCTAAATGATTATTAGATAAAAACATAATTTCTATTGCTTTCTGAAAAATCTCGAATATTTTATTAAAAAATTAGATATTTTCAAAAATCTCATATTTTATATGTTTAGGTTCAGATGAAGATTCACTAATGAAAAATGCCTTCTTACATTTCATTATAGCGCAGTGATGATTTAGAGTACAGTGAAATTATAACTCTATGTAAGTTACAGACTACTGCAACACCTGATGGAAAGTTTGTTGTGGATGAGGGGTTGTTCCGAATAATTTTGACTCAATAGCTTTTGTGACATTGCTGATTATATTGATGTTGCTTTGCATTACTGAAAATTAAAGTCGTCCAATCATAGCGTAACAACTTATTATACAAAATCATTTGTTTGAATGCGAATACTAATTTCAAGAAAGCATGAAATTAGATCCTTTTAGGTGGCAAATTTGGTTGAACAATGCAACCGTCGAGTTAGCGAAAGCCGCTCAATACGATCTATTGAAAGCAAAGAAATGCAAAGTGGTGGTCCGGGCCAACCACATTATGTCACTCATCGATCAAATTTTTCCAGCTATACACTTTATAATTTGGTTATGCAAATCGAATTGCAATGCGAGGCTTGTGTTTTACTCAATGATTTTCTAGGTTAAATTCAGCTTTTCTTCAAAAATTTCCGAAGTGGTGATGAAATCTGGTGAATTGCTGTCCATAATGTAGATTATGAATCTGTTTTGAGATACTTTATTATTTGAATCATTACTTGAAATGCAGCAGCATCACTACCAGCAGATAAAGTTACTCTGAGTGATCAAAATAATTATATTTAAAGCTTGTATACCTTATTAATGAAACTAATACTTTTTTGCAGCTTTTCAAAGAACGAGTTCAATCTTTGAAACATATTGTGGCGGCGAAAAAATATCTAAAATATCTCACATCGCTCTGCGATAGCATTGCAGCTGATCCAGACTGCAATAAATCTGTAGAGGAATTGGCTGCTGATATTTTTGATTTGAAAGAAATTGTAAACAGTGGGATAGTAGTCACCAAGCAGACGAGCTTGCTGCCCACACTAAGTTTTCGAAGCGGCGATGAAGATAGTAATTCAATGCAACAGCGCGATGGAAAAAGTGAGTCGGAAGCGCAGCCGCTCATTTTTCTTCCAGTGGTACCTACAAGGAGCACATCAGAGGATTTAGGTGGGATTTTCCAGATTTTTTCCAAACAATTTTGATATGCCGTGAGTTTTGTAGTTTTTATAATTTTACTTTTTTGTTTATATGTTTCCGGTTATAAGATTTCTTTATTCCATAGAAATAACGCATACTTTTCTGTAAACTATTGTTTTAGTTGTGTCTTCTATAAAAAAATATCGATGCGTTTGATGACAAATGTGTATTTTGTGTGGTTTTTTTTCTTTTTACATTTCGTTGTATGTTTTTTAGGAAGCATTCTTTTGCACTTACCTTATTTAACAAGATGCGAATTTAAAAAAAAAAAATATAACGAATCAGTAATTTTATTCCTTTTAATTAATTCGAATGAATTTTTGCTTAATTTTCAGAAAAGATGACAGTTGATGAGGAAGCAGAAATGGATATTACAGAACAGTCTGAAACAGCGGTAATCTTTATATTTTATAGAACTTAGATTAAAATCAATGAATAATTTGAGTAGCTTCTTAAATTTTTAAAAGTTTTTTTATTAGGATGCACAGCCAAATTTGCGAAGATCAAAACGTGGAAAAGGGAAGGAGGAAGCTGACACATCTTTCGAAGTGAAGAAAGGAAGGAAGACTCCTTTAATTGGAGTTCCAAAAGCAGAAACATCTCTAAGGTAACATTTTACCTGAATTTTCTGCTCTAATTCTGTTTGGTTTTTATGAGGACATGTTTGTTACGCTCAATTTCATGATTTCTCAGTTTTTACTCATATTGACATAGTTTAACAGTATTAATGGCTATGTTGGCTTCAGGAATATTTGGTTTTAAGATTTGAACAAAACTGAAGCTAGAATTAGATATTGATCCAAATTCGAAACCAAATGCAACTTCAGATAGATTGAACTTCATTTTAGCATTAATTCCACTAGCGGTTGGATGGCCTGACTCAGAATTTGAAATTGCTTGATGCGTCTGCCGTATTTGTTCTCCCCAAATTTTCATTATGTATTTCTTTCTCTGGTTAAGTGGAACATAGATAGTGATGCATTCAGAATTCATATTTACAAACGTTTTTAAATTGTTCAAGTGTTCATTATAGTAAGCTTTGGTAATGTAGTAATTATGAAATGCATATAAACAAATGTATGGAATTTATTTTAAGATAATCGTGAGAAAAATTACTATGCTGAATATTGTCTAATGAAACATTTGTTTAGAGAGCCGTATCAAACAAGAAGAAGTCGTGGTGTTGTAAAACCGAACACCAAAGGAGTATTTGACAAGGCAACATATGTTGGAGGAACGGAGGTATTTTTAATTGATTTTTTAAAAAGCTGCGTAATTGTTTATGTGTCTTAAGAAGAATAAAAAGCATAACACAAATCGCAAAGCTTTAAGTTTATAAGAATCTGTAGAAGAAGAAGAAGAAGCTGTATAATCAGGTAGAGTGCAAAGTGTTAGACTAACATACTTCTTGACTTTTCCAGGTTTATAGAAAGAATTGGTTTTTTATTATTGCAAAAAGATCACCGATAAAGATTAAGCTTATAACCAAAATTTTGGAAATCTGAGCGTCAGTTTTAGTTGTGGAAAATTAGAAATGGAATATTTATTTGTTCATTTGTACATTAATTCTCTGCTAAAATTCTTAAGTTTTCAAATTTTTCAGGCGACTTCAGCAGAAGGAGATGGTAAGCATTCAGCTGTTATTTGAGTGGATTTAGTTTTTATTTATTATTTTAACATTTTAGTTATTAAGTTCTTAAAATCACTGTTATACTTTTGTATTTTGAGATCATTGTTCTGTTGTAGAAGCAACGAAATCTCCAGAATCTCAAGAAGCATATACACTGAGTAAGTTGTTTAAATTTATATATATGGGTACTGATAATCGAAAATATTAATGGGCTTTGAAATGCATTAACCAGTAGAGTGTCATTTACATAGCGATCTGATATTGTCTTCAGACACCCGGGCGGCGCTGGAACTGATGATTAATGTTAGCATTTTTACCGTAAATGAGTTTCACTATTATAACAGAAACTGCTGTACCAGCTCATAAATAGTTTTTTCTATGATAAGCTCAGAATGGCGAACAAATCCATTTTAAGAGGGAAGAAAAATGGATTTGAAATCATTATGGAATCAAGGAAATATTAAATAGAAACCTGTAAAAATCTCTTTTCTAATCTTTGTATCTTTGAGGGCGAATACCATTTAGTGGACAAAACTCGAAGATGAAACTGGCTGGACGTATCATGCAGCTTGGTGCTGAATCGGAAGAATTGTCTGAGAAACCGATGATATTGAGAACTGCATCTGGAAATTTGGTTAGCTTCATTTATTATTCATCAAATTATTTTCGAGAGATTTAAGAACGCGTAGAAGGGACCGATGTTTTACTGATTTTAATTGTTTGTTTCTAACGATGTTGAATATTCAAGAAATACATTTAGTTCAGCTTGCTTTTCATGAAATTTACTTTTGACCTCTGTCATTTCACATCGGAATCCCACATAATTAGTTTATTCGTTTTACTGGTAGTATCGCATTTGCGTCATTTCATTTCTTCACTTAATTTTGGGTCAGCTTCTAATACTTTATCTTCAATCAATATCCATACGAATCTGCTGATTTGAAAAAATATTCAAAGCATTTTATTCAGTTTAATGAGTATAAATAAATAATGAGCAAGTTAAGCAGGCGTCCTTTACATTTTGTTTAGGTCACGGTAATGCGGCGATTTGATGGCCGTTTGATTATGGTTTCACCTCGAGTACTGGTTCACAAAGGTAATATTTTGGTTTCAGATCTTTTTACCCATGAAATGCATGTGTGAAATATGTAAGCATTGGGATTAAGCAATCTCTATAAACTAGTTTTTTACAAATTAACAAGCAAGCGCAATGGTTTAAAGAATTAGTAACTGGAAGATATTATTGTAGAAGCTGTCTTTCTCTCTGAAACGATAAATCTGCCCATTCATATCTAATTTCTATTATCTTTGAAACACATTCGATCTCACTTTCTAAACAGTCTCTTTAGTGGATAGAGTTGGATAATTTTTTAATATATCAAGTTTTTAAAGATTTTTGCTAAACTGATTATTTTATAAAGTGTTACTTTTTAGAATCGAAAACTCCTTCCATTGAAGAAAATCAGAGGGAAACAAGATCGAGAAGTACACGAAATGCAGCACTTGCTAAAAAGGCAACAAAGCCAGAACAAATAAAAGATGACGACGAAGAAGAAGCAGAAGGAAAAGAAACGAAATCACAAAGGACAACCAGATCATCAGAAAGACGTTCAGTTTACTCAAAATATTTAAAGAAAGATAAAGATCGACGTGGTATTCGTTTATATTTGTCTTATTTTTTAAGTCTTAGTATAAATTAATTATCATGAATTGCTGTATATTGAACGTAGTATGTAGTAACCAAAGTTGTTTTATTTTAATATTTCAAACTTGCAACTTTCACGTAATGATCTTATTTTAGATGAAAAGAGCGCTAATTCAAGTTCGGCAGAAAGAGGAAAAGGAAGAGATTTGAATAATGAAAAAACAGTTTCGGAAGAAGCGGAATCTAGCAAACAAGAAACTACCCATGAAGTAGAGACTACTTCAAGAAAGTTTGTATTTAAGAGTGCTTCCGAACTTATTTTTTTAGAACGAATTTACTGATAGCTTTCCCATGATTGTGTAAATAATTGTTCTTTGTTCAAAAAAGCTTTTTTTCTTTGATCAACACATTGATATTTTACTGATTTTAGATTTGTAAGAAAGCAGTTAAGTGAAAACGATGTAATCGTTATGGACGATGAGACATTTTCAGTTGTTATAAAAGATATAAACATGGAAGGTCCGCCTGACAATGGTGCGTGTCTTTTCCACAAAATACTTGCTTAACTGCGTTTTCATTTCATCTTTTTTTCCGAATTCATTGCTCGATAATTCTTTGGAATCTTAATATTACCTAAAGCCATATGTAGGATAAGGATATTCCTACTCATTTTCATTCTGAAATGTTCTGATGATTTCGACTTCCATTATTCTATTCAACATGGATCGTTGAAAGTAGTCGGAAGGCTTAAACTAGAATTGATATCTGAATTTAGAATGTGTGGTATTGATAACAAACAGAATTTGGAAACACACTTGGTAGAAAGAGATTTGGAATTAGATTTAGAAAGGGTAGAAAACACTTGCGAACATTCTTTAAGCCGAATTCAATAGTTTACTCTTTTCATCTATTACCATTTGAACCGACATATATCTCTTGGAGGAAATTTTAGTAAAGTGCTCATAATTATATCGCAGTTTTTGAAAATTTGGAATTAGAGCATTCTTAAAATGATTAATATTTGGAATTTTGACAAATGATAAATGAGGAATAGTTTAATGGTCTTCTTTTTCCGAATATGCTTCTCCGCTATTTTATTTCTTTACTGAATTTTATGACTTATAGCTAATGTTTATAGTTGGTGGAAGTGAAGGCCGACGAAGTCGAGCAAGAAAAAAGGATGAAGAAGGAGAGGCAATCGGATCAGTTCCAGACACTTCGAGGGCAAGCAGAGCAGGGGAGAGTAAAAAATGAATCAGTGACATTATATGTCTGAAATTGTATTTAACATTAAATGACAATTCCATGTTACTGTTTAATCCTTATTTAATTTTATTACAGTTCACTGGCTTTTTTCGTCGTTAATTTTCGAATTTTGTTTCATGTTGTATTTGTATTGGTTTTTCAACTTTCCAGTTAACGTTGAAATACAGAAAAGCAAAGTGCGAGGAACTGTAGTAGACGAGACTCATTTTCCAGCACTTTTGTTCTAAATTTTAATTCATTAGAAAATATTATTCTTCTCATTTGCTTTCTACAAAGAAATATATAAATCTACTTGTATTTTTTTTCATTTCAAACCGTAATTGAGTGAATTTAAAATGAGTAGTTTTAAAGTTACCTTTGTGGAAGTCTTGGTGTCAGTTTCTAACGTTCCATTCCTCAGATTTGATTTTATAAAACTTAAAGATTTACAAGAATTCCTACCTTTTGCAATTTGCTATTTTAAAAATGAATTGTGCTATAAGCTTCTCTATTCATAGGCATTGTTGTAATCAAAAAATTGTAATCAAATGTTTTTATTGCTGCTTCATGCGGCCTGCATCTCTTTGTGACAATAAATGTGATTTCTTGTTACAGTATCAGCGAGATGCAAGCAAAGGGAAATCAACATCTTTTCTACAATATGATATTCAAAATATGCATGATTTTTAAACATGAATATAAATGAATACGGGAATTTTGATAGTGATTTGTTCCACTTCTATTTTAACCTGAATTACGTAATTATATGATTTGATAGTAATGTTCTAATATGCAAGTTGACATTTTGTGATAGAATTTTCTATAATAGGCGATTAGATGACCGATATTTGAATTTGATTCGTTTAAGTCGTTATCAGAATTATCATATAAGCATCATCATTAACAACATGAAGAATAAGGATGGAGGCACAAAAAGGATCGTGAAATCTGCAGTGCCTGAAGAAGACAATAATAATATTTGATTTTCTTCCCTAGCAATGTACGACTTGTTCGACATCACTCTCTGAGCTTGTTTCACAAACCGCAGATGGTATCGATAACGGAGTCTGGAATTAGGCTTTTTGGAAATATATATCTGTCTTTGAAATTCACTGGTGAACTTTGATTTAAATAGGAATGCAAATATAGTATATAGTCTTCTATGGATTGGAAACCTAGACATTTCATGTTGTACGGGGGAATGTCGTCCTCAAATCTCAAATTAGATTGAAATTAAAATATTAATCAATGAAACAGCAAAATACAGCTTCAGAATGAATAGTATGCATATTGGAAAGATGGAAATTAAATTTGCCAGAAACATTTTGGAAGCAGCTCATAGCTACTTCCGAAATGTTTCAAGTTAGTAAAAAGTAAATTTATCTTCATGCTAATAAATTAAAAGAAAAAGGCCGGTTAAAAAATGATGAAAGTTGAAAACGTCATTTCAGTTTTATCCTGAATGTTTGACCATCCCGGAAAGGGAAAGTTAATCCGGATTGGAAATTCCCTTGTCAATAAATATTTGAGCTTACACTTGCTGTTCTGCGATGTGTTCGAATTGTATTTTTAACAGCGCGAACTTGACGTTCTTTATCAGAAAGACCATCGGAATGTGTGGCAGCCATTTCTAAACTTCGTTCCAATGATGATTCCATTGTTGAAGAAGAAGTAATTAGCAGACAGCTTGATCTGAAATAAGTAGCTTAAGACTGCCCTATAATTAATTGTAATTGAACAGAACTGATGGATGAACATTGGACAGACTAAAACATCCAGTCGTCCTAATTATGAATCAAGATTGTTATGAATAAATCAGTGTTCAGTTGCTTGTTTTGGTGAATTTTCTTGTGTGTGCAGTCGTGAAATGAAGGCAAGGCATCCGATTCACAAGACACAATATGGACACTTCATAAAGCAAGCTATTCACTTAAGTCAAATTAATAGTAGAAAGTTATCAATGATCTAGAGAAATTTTTAAAAAACAGCTAACCTTTCACTATTATTTGTACTTTGCGGATTTTTAAATCTCTGGAAAGCGATACAAGAGGCACTTGGAGAATCCAGTGATGAGTCCAAAACATTCCTAGAAATGAATATTCATCACTAGTTTATTCTATGAATTGTATTCTGATGAAAAATTTTCACTGCTTGATAGTTACCCGTTATCTTCATCCCGTTCTTCAGAACTTTCTTCAGCAGAAGCATCAGAAGCTTGTTTTGTTAGCATATCATCTCTTCTGCATGCTTTCTCATTGTCACATGCAATTGTTCGCTTATTTAGCGGCATCAGTCCATTATCTCCCTCTTTTAATGTCATCTGATAAGAACTGGTTGATGGTGAAATCTGAAAATAAGAATAGGGCAGACGTACTTTTCCAGAGGTTTATAATAACAACAAACAGCAGTTAAACGTACAGCCATATTGCATTCTTTGTCCACAACTACTTTCACTTCTCGTGATTTTTTTTTGGTCGACCAACTGGAAAAAGAAATAATAGGTGCTGTATTCTTCCTATTCTTTCTTCTCTGTAATGTTAAATGTCCATCCGACAAACGTCCTTCCTTATTTCGATAAAAATTCATTGGAATAATCTGAAAGAAAATGATTGAAGTAGAATCGCTGCTGAAGACAGCTTGACTCTTACTGGATGAAAAAAGCGTTGAACTAAAAACATTGCTGCGTTAAGTCACAAGTAAAAGTTAGCAGAATCATTCCGCTACTCTGAATAGTATTTTGAGTATCTCTTGAATCAGTCATTTTTAAAACGCAGGAAATTACTTACCGGTTGTCCACAAAAATTACATTCATGCAGCAATGTATTTGTCGAAGTTCCAGACGTAATCTCAACGTCATGCGAATTATGAAAACCAGAATCGCAGGAAACTTCTGAAATACCGGAATTTCGAGCAGGAGATCCACGAACAAGATCAGCTTGGTTGTTGTAAAAAGAACTGGACAATCGGACTGATGAGTCTCGACAGAAATTACGTTCTGCAATGGTAACTTGCATGATTTTATTGTTTTTCTCATTCGGGAAAAAATTAGAATATCTCAATACTTATTCTCTACAAATATTGAAGCTTTTTACCACGTATTACTTCATGTTCGAACTAGAATTAGTTATTGCCATTTCCGCATGGTGAATGGTAGTGTTCAGACTGTATTTTGTAAATTTGGAATTAAAACAAGACGTATGTTTCAAAGTTTTTTGACTGTACCTGAACCTGAAGGTAACATTCGCTTAGGCGAAGTTTTATTGGACTTTCGGTTGTATCCTGATGAACTGCGACCAGAACTTTGTCGACTAAAGGTCAGTGATTGAGATGATGGAAAAGCTCCATTCGTCCTGAATTATTAATTTGAATAATTTTTTGAAATATTCAGAAGACATTATTTTTTTCTTCACTGAAGATAGAATATCATGATACAAAGTACTAATGATACGTAAATTACAGGAACTCACTCAATCATTTGTCCATCATTTCATTAATTAACAATTTCTGCACAATATTAGCATTTTAAATGTGATGGTAATATGTAATTGAGAACATTAATCAAATGAAATAGCAGTAACGATAAACGATAATAACTTACATTGTGCCACTTGCAGAACGTCTTGCTGATGAATTCCGGTACACATATTCCGAACTACATTCGTCTTCCGATGAAGATATTTCTTCTTGGTCCTCATATGATAAACGGTGGTTTGAATCGCAAGCATTAATACTGAAATTTCAAGAAAATTTTCGAGAAAAATTAAATTTTGGGAAACCAATAATAAATCATGTTAAATGATTATTCTGAAATGCCTCATGGGTTGGAAGGTGAATCAAGAGGAAAATTTCTTAGTAAAATTTAGAAGTATCCTTCACAGATAAAAATAGATGACACAAGATTTAATCATTTCATTCAATCATTCCTGAAAACAAACGAAATCTGGCTATCGAATTGCTCCAGAAATGGGCGAGGAAGAAGGAGAAGAAATTTAGTGAACAATTATTTGAGACTGAGACCAATTACTAATGGCTAGCATTAGCTCGAAGCAATGAGTAATTAAGCAACACAATACAACATCCTACCTTTCTTTTCTTATACTTACAATATCATTCGATTCAGGTCGCATATGTATCACCACATTTTTAAGATTTTTCGGCATACCTCTCAATGGAAAAACATTACTTTTGATGCACAGATTATAAGCACATTTTTCACGTTCGCTAACGTTTCGTTCACGTTCAAACAGTTCCTAGACGAATAATAACAACAATAATAAGGAGGTGATTAATAATATTCTTTGAATAAAACCAAAAAAATGTAGCAGAAAGTGCAATTATACCCGTTCACGCGCTGCCAGGTCGTCCAGACATTGCTGTAACTTTGAGTAAATTTTTGTTGCCCGTCTTAGCTTATCTTCATACATTTCCCGAATATCTTGCGCATGTTTCAACTCTTCACGCCTCATTCGAAGCAATTCACGTTCTGGAAATTTCAATTTCAAAATTTCAGGCTTATTGTCATGATTTGCTGCACTGAGTAAACACAGTTGTACAAACTAAATTGAAATTTAAGAAAAAAAACAACTGCTCGTTGTATAACTTGTAAAGTGGAAATTTCATCTGAGATTTGTCTCCTTAAGTACTTTAATCAAGCAATATATTTGCTCTATAAAATAGCATCTTACCGTTGAGTGCATCCGTCTTTTGCGCCATCTGTTTCTCTTGTCGAATACCTTTCATGTATTGAATGACATGTGCTTTCCAGCCTGCTTTCTTTTCTTGCCATTCCTCATCGCAAATATTTGCAATTTCAGACTGAAACAAAAATACAATTAGAATTTGAAATAGATTTGAGAAAATCAATCAAATTTCTAATAATAAATTCAAATAATGAGTAAAACAATTTTTTATGCCTTTCGAAGTTTTTTTCAAACTTTTTTCATCCTGTTTGTCCTATTGTTCATGCTTCACAACATACTTCATACTTCATCTCTATCATGCTTTCCTTATCTTTGATACTTTGACCCCACTGCACTTCAACTCTATCTTCTTCCAAAGAAATCAAGTGTCACCTTGAAAACAGCGATATGCTTTAAGATTTGCGAGAACGAAGGACGATTCTGTGGTTTGATACTCCAGCATTGTTTCAGCAACAATTTCAATCCTTCCGGTGCACTTTGTGGTACTGGTAAACTCAAATTACTGAAAAAAATTGCAATTTATGAGAAATACTAGACAAGCTGAAGTACATCTAAAAATTGTCTGAAATACATACTTTGAACCAACACCCCAAATGATTGCCATAGAATCGACATCCTTGTATGGGATTTCCTGTGTCAGCAATTCCCATAATACAACTCCAAAGCTCCAAATATCGACCTGTTTTGCAAGTGCAAAAATTAAAGCACAAATGATATATTTAGCTAACAATGAGAACCATAAAAATGCAATGCCATTAAACAAGCGTCATTAAATTGCTACTAAATTTCGCTATTATATTTCAATTGAGCGATTTAAATTCAATACTTTTTCGGAGCATGGTTCTTTCTTGATAATTTCAGGTGCCATCCAAGCAGCGGTACCACAAAATGACATTACGGTACTTTTTTCTTTATCCCATTGATGTGATGTACCAAAATCGCAAATTTTTAATGTATCACTGTTATCAACCAAAATGCTGCAAGAAAAAAAAAATTATTAAAAATTTTTTTTGGTGACATTTTATTAAGGAAGGAAAAAGGAAGTTTTCTAATTGAACTTATAAAACAATGTATCATCTACTATTGTTTATTGTTTAAAAATTTGCAATCAACAAACTAATCTATTACAATTACTTGTAAGCTTAATTATTTATATAAGTAATTTGGAAGCTAAACTTCAACAGTATAACTACTCACTTAGGTGATTTAAGATCACGATGTATGATACGCTTCTGATGTAAATAATTCATTCCATCAGCAATTTGACGAGCCCATTCACCAAATTTATCTTTAGCAATATGATGACCACTTCTAATTACTTCATAAAGTTGTCCTTGACCACAGTATTCCATTACTATGCAAAAACAAGGTGACTGAGTGCAAACGCCTCTGAAAATCGAACAAAAGAGGAAGATTTTTTTCTGAAATCCATCATTTCAATTTACTATTAGTACAACTGAAATAATGTGTTTTTCTTTCAATCTTTAAATGATAAAAAAGCCTACACAATCGTCCTCTGAAATTGTCGAGAACATATCCACTTATTGTTTTTATATTAATTTCAATTTCAAAAAAAAAAAAAAAAAAAAAGATAAATGAAAATTTTTAAAATTCTTAATAAGAATTGGTAAGTAAATAAGTGGTTTTTATTTGTTGAAAGAAAAAAAATTACATGAATTTTATGAGATTTTCATGATTGAGATGTTGCAAATGTTTGATTTCTGTTTCCGATTTATCCTTCACTTTTTTTACCGCAACTAAGCGATCATTGAATCGACCACTGAATACAGCTCCTTGAGATCCTGAACCAAGCCACTCCAAATGAGTGATTGTTTCGAATGGTATTTCCCAACTGTCATCCGAATATGTTGTCGTTGATTTGGTCATTCCATTTGACCTAAAGCTAAATTATTTCAGTGTCAATGATCTTAAAAACATATAATGTAAATATTAAAATAAAATAGACAAAATCAAATTATATTATTAAGTAATCCATCCAAATAACAATGTCTCAAGGAAATGAAAAGAAAGATATCATGGAATGAAATTGAAATGAAAGAATTTTGGAATACTTGCAATGTCTCGACGGATCGTCCGAAATAGAGCCACATCGGTTTGAAACAGGCGAATAATCCTTTGTACAAGCTACTGATAGTGGATATATTACTGGATTCTAAATTTTGAAAACTGCTGCTAACTCTAGCTGGAGGAGCCATACTATGCGCTGATGTCCCGCCGATATCGTTAACTAATGTTCCTGAAAAATTTTAATTCATTCTTTGTGAATTGAAATTCTGGAAAGTTATAATGAACGGTAATAGACTGAATAAGTATATTTTAAACAATGGTAGAGAAACTGAAAATTCTTCCAACCATTACTACAGTACACTCCAAACTGGTCGTCACAAATTGTTTATATTGGAAGGGCAAGAAAGGCAAGAAATGTGAAAGTTCAAATGTCAGATTCAAACGCCTTCTTTTAGAATAAAACTTTGAACAATTTAGTAAATAAAAAGAAACTTACCATCAGTATCAGTGATAATACGTGTTGCTGGTGCACTCTGGCTCACTTCAATTTCACAGTTTGTAAAATTTTCATCAGACATCATTTGAGCTATTTCCGATTTTAGGATCACTGTTTCATACCCTACAAAAGAAGCATATTCAGTTAAATAGAAGCCAGAAAATTTATTCAAATTTTATTCAAATTCAAATTCAAAGAAATATGTGAGTTAAGGAAGAAAAATAATTTTGCTTGAATTTTAACCGAGAAAATGAAATGAGATAACTGGAGAGTAGATTTGCTACGTTAGATATGAAACAAAAATAGTTTTATAAAATTAAGCAAAATAATGTTGGAAATTTTTAATAATGAAAGAAGCAAGTTTAAATCAAAATATCTTAAATATTCAATGAAATATAGATCAAAAATGAGTGATGAAAATCATATTGAGTTGATCAATGTCATCTGTAATCAATTGGGTAAGATATAGCTCAAAAATGAGTGATAAAAATCATATTGAGTTGATCAATGTCACCCATAATCATCTTCCTCTTCGATAACATTTCACATTAATAATCTTTCTGTGAAGTGCTATTTTTAATGAGAAATTAACAAGACTATCGTTGCTAAATATATCTTAGAACTAATCAGTCTATTCATCCAGAAATTATGGCTCTTTTGAGCTATAAGCATTTACCGGTGTAAGACTGAAAAAATAATGAGGTAGTGCTTTAAAGGATAAGCAAGTCAGTGAGGTTGACATCTGTTGTGTCGCCTCAGTTCACGTGTTATTTGGATGTTGCTGAATCACAATAGACTGCGACAATTTGCCCTTCAATCTGTGTCATTTATTGCCTGTCGCTACCCTGATCTCTCCATCAATCTTTGATCCATAAATGAATTCGTTTTCAAAGTGACACATCAATTTTTATTGCTCCAAACAAGTTTCCTAATTCTCTTTTTTCCCTACCTGCAGAACTGACACTGACTCTCATTAGCTGATAGAGAAACTGATATGCAAGCAAACTCTGATACAAATTTATAGGCAATTAAAAAGTTTGGAAATTATCTAATAAAAAAAAAAATCTTTGGATCTTTGAAATTAATCTTTGATATATAAATTAAATCTTTGAAATTAATCTTGAAATTATCAAAAAAATAAGAAATTATCTAAATAAATATCCAATTATTTTTGAAAATTATCTAAAATAACTTCAATTAATTTGGAAAAATAAATTTACAAGTAAATTAAAATCTTTCCACAAAACTGCTGAACATCCACTCAACAATACTAATTGAAGTTATTAAGTAAGCAGATCTCGTCCCTTTTCCTTCAAATGTGACAATTTTAATTTGATATAAATTCGTAATTCAGTATTAGGCTTATTACTATTGAAAAAATGAACAATGAACTTAAACAAAATTTCAAAAATTAAAATAAGGAAGAGGAAAGAACAAACCATGAACAGTAGATTGTACAAGTAATGTGGAAATTGAACTGCCCATAGAACTATTAGCTGGTAAAGGAGAATATTCAAAGACGGATGCATCTTCGAATGGAATTGTATTACTTTGATCATCTTCCAATCGTAAAAAATCCAACGAGTTATTACTTTTCTTTGCCGTACTGAAATTCAAAAATTTGCTTTATAGAAAATATATGAAAATTGAATCATGGAGAATTATTTTAAAAAAAAATAAAATGTTAACAAAAATATGATTAGTTTAAATATCTGCTTTTGAAATATTTTATTTTTTCTTCTTGCAAAATTTAATATTCCGGAAGGATAATTACTCTCTCTAATGAAAACGCGAAAATCTCGTACAAAAGTAGTGGAAAAAATGTAAAACGATGGTATAAAAAGAGACATTAAAAAAACTTTCGCTTCAAAATAATTTCTATATAAGATTCTCATAAAATTTCATAAAAATCTCATAAAATCGATTTTAATCACGATATTAATCTTAAGCTAAATAGAATAGAAATCTTTCAATTAAAATTATTCAATCGAACGATAAATGCTATTTCATGATTCTTCATTTATTTTCTTTTAGGAAAATGTAAAATCTTACTCATTTTTGTCAATTATTAAAAATTTATTAAAAAGTGGTAAGTTCGAAGGTCAAAGAATAAACTGCAAAAAACTAAAACTTTATCTGTTGGTTTTTTTATTTGATAATGAAACTTCATCTGATACATGTATGTTTTTGTCTGTCTATGTGTGTATGTTGTGCTCGATCTACATACGTATGTATCTATACATGTGTGCGTATGGGATAATCACATGGAAATTATCTATGATTTTTAAAGCAGCTAAAAAAATAAATGTTGTAGAAAAATTGGGGATTTAAATTGGAGATTTACTTTGAAAATCAAAATTATTTCAAAACGATGATATTTGGAAAACGTAGTGATGCAAATGATAATGAGTGAGGCCTTTGTAAATTAAATCAAACGGACTATTTCTGAGTCCGTTTAATTTACATAAAGCCTAGTACCTTTCCAAAGACTCGAAGTCTAGCACTTCTGATCCAAAATTTATAATTAATCACATATTATAGCTTCAAAACATTTAGGTCATCCAGGAACATATAGTTTTTACCACTATGTTCCTCAAGATGAAATTTGAAGATCTGCTAAAGAAATCAATTCCAGAATGAGGAAGAAATACAATTATACCGTCGTGAATTTCGTTTGAAGCACATCGTTGCAATTTTCAGTTTTTTCGGAATGTCGTCTGTAACAAACAGTCGTACTGTTCGAAACGGTTTAAGCAACTGTATAATGAATTTGATATGAAGAACTTGTACATTTATCATTTCTATGACTAGCAGCGATCTATTAATTATCACAAATTAGTAATTTAACAGAATGACTCATCATAATGAATGGAATGGACAGCCAAAAAATGGACAGAAGCTCAAAAGTGGAATAACGATATGATCACAACATGTGCCATTCCATAAATATAATACGAAATTATATCTGATACAAGAAGACTGAAATGACTAATTAGCGTTAAAATTTGAAATCAATATGCTAATCAATTGCTATCTTTAAAACAACTGCCATTGTTGTCTATCTCTTCAGACAAATATTATTATATCAATTACTAATTGATAAGGAATAATATATAAGAAATGTTTTTCCTCTTTACATTTCAGCAATTTAAATGTTATGCAATTCATGACTTTAAAAATGTCATCAGCTTGCATTCTCCGGTGAAACATTCATAAAAATGCAAATATATTATTGTTCTGGGCAAATATGATTTAAAAACTTTTTCTACTACCGTATGATTAGAGTTCTCTTATAGAAAGAAATCATCGATCGTTAAAAATAATTTAAAAATTCTGAATCCTGAAAAGAAGGAATTTACAATAATCAAATCTAAAAACGAATGTGTTAATAAGTAGATATAAAATAGACGAAAACAAATATTACTAAAAATACATCATAACTGATCTGATGGTTCGATAGCGATGGTATTAAATGTTGATTTCTGTAGGCTTATCATTCGATTACTTACATCAAAGTATGTCTATATGTGTATGGGTCTGTACCTTTATATGTGTGTGTGTGTATGTGTGTGTGTGTTTGTGTGTGTGTGTTTGTCTTTTCGAGATTCAACTCTATTTTTCTTTCATNTGTGTGTATGTGTGTGTGTTTGTCTTTTCGAGATTCAACTCTATTTTTCTTTCATTCCATATCGGAAATGCTTTTTTTCAAAGTATTGGGCGGTGAAATGAGAAGGAATCATATGAAATTTTTCAAATTGTACGAAACGATAATGTTTGTTTTGTATTTCATAGGATAGGTATGAAAACCTTTTATATATATCATTTAATTTTTAATTTCCGGGAATTTTCAGATTCATAGTTTAGATCGTTTAATCGAAGATGTTTAACCGAAGATGCACCATTGATAGACATATAAAGAAAATGACATTAATAGGTTGCTTAATTAATTTATCTTTCAACTTTGCCGACATATTGAAAGTATAATTTAATAGAAATTGAGGAAATGGATGCATTGCTGGATTATATAAAGATCTAATTAAGTTGACAAACGCTTTAAAAAAGATCGATAGATGAAAGAGAATGGATATATCAGTTGTTTAAGAATATCCATCATTTAAGAAATATTTTCAGTTTATGATTTTCTCTGCCGAAAAAGCATTTTAATAATTAAAATTTATTATTAAGAAATCAAAAAACTGAAGTACTCATAGCAACTTTAATATTATTTCTGTTTCAAAGCAAAAAAATACTCTAAAAATCGAATATACTTGCAATATTTAAATATGCTAATTCAATTTTCAAAAAATTGCTTACCAGATAAATTTCATTTCCCAATTTCCGATATCTGTTTGAAATAAAAATAATACTAATTGCAGTATCAATAGCACATAGACATTTAGATTGTCTCTTAGTGGTAGATGATAATAAGTGAGATAAGAATATGAAATACACTCAATAACATAGTCTATTCTAATATTGAGCCAAGTTCTATTGATTCCAGGAATCCAGAATATACTCGTTTTTCATCATGATTCATCCATTCGTTGGTTAAAAAAATAATTGCTTTACCAATCGCCTTAGGGAGTGCGATGAGGACTTAGGCTCATTCGAAAAACCATCAGGCTACTACTACTCTGTCTATGACACTTTTGCCATCCAATTTGATAGCTATTTCATTTTAATGATTTCTCAAGAGTGATACATGATATTTCCCTATAGGATTAGTTAGTCAACTGTATTTTCATTTTGTGCTTAATTTAAAATTTCTTATAAGCAATGATAAAAGCAGTTTATTGGTAATATCTACGCATTTATTCATTCATATCATTTTAAAATTCAATCCTTCTTATTTCTTTTTAGCATGAATATACTACACAATTGTTTCAAGACCAATTCAATAAGTTTTGTTCTTCATCAAATTCTACCAATTCAGTAAGTTTTGTTCTTGATCAAATTCTTCGAAATATTTCAAAAATTCAATGCTCGGCTAATTTGGCCTTGATTTATGCTACTCAAGTAACTGGCTCAAATTTCATCTCAGCTACTACTGATAATGAATGATATCGCATTGATATGCAATAATGTTATGATATTAGATTTCTAAGTTCTACTGCACATCACAAAAATATTTAAAAAAAAAAGGTACATAAATATGGAACAGATTTTGATCGTAATAAAATTCCTCTCTCCATTTTGCAAAAATATATCGATATAAAAGAACAATCATGAGCGCTATTATTACTTCCATCATTCTCTAGAAAGCACCGATTGCGATCATTAATACTTTGGCTGTAATCGACAATGAATCATTGGACAAAAAAAAAAAAAAAAAAAA
>JARVGP010001015.1:0-24091 GCA_029876185.1 Mansonella ozzardi
GATAAGAAAAACTGTCACTTGTAAAAAGCAAAGTTAAACAAGTAACATTCATCGATAATTTCCAACCGAAAAACAACAACGCAATGTCCCACTTCTTCCACCAGTAGTCTCTGCACTCTCTCTTAGCTCATTTCAAATTATTTTGTTGCTATCATTGCATATAAACACGCAAACACACACACGTACACACACATAGCACACACACAGCATACACACACATAGCACACACACAACATACACCATATACACCACATACACACACATACACGCACAAATACACACACATACACATACACATACACATACGCACACATACATACACACACATAGCACATACACAACATACACACACGCACACACGCATACATACACCACATACACCACATACACCACATACAAACACATACACACACACACATACACACATACATACACACATATATATACACATACACACACATACACACACATAGCACATAAATACACAACATACACACGCATATATACACATAGCACATACACAACACGCACACAGCACACGCACACATTTGTACATACACCACATACACACATACACATACACGCAGATAAACAGAGAAGAATATGGAGGCATTGAATGTAAGTGCATGCGGGAAAAGGAAAGGACATGCATGTATGCGTGTGTATGTGTAGCACTGAGTGGAGAAATTGAGGAACTTGAAATAGAAGTTTACAAATGGAGGAATTGAAGTGAAATGGAATGAACTGACATTGTTGATATTTTAGCACTTTGAACAAATCAATCAATACCTTTAAGTTTTGATTTAATTTAATTTGTCTTCCTTAAATGTGTCATTCAGTAAAAATGAATGCATAAGTTACGTACGAAAAGATTTTAATACTTTTAAATCATTTTGAAATATTATCCATTTCAGTTAACAATTATCTTATTAATTAGTCGAAATAGTCGATAGAGGTATAAGAGATGATTACAATCAGTCTTTGTACAGTATACACAATAAATATTCGTTCTCTTGTCCACTCTTACTTTATGAATTATTTGATTAATTAATAATTGTTCACAAAATGTCACTAAATTACTATTTGAGAACGTTATAAACTTAATTGTATGACCTTAACTTTAAATGACTGAAAAACAATTAGCACATTTTTAGGTTCAAACAGTTCAATCAAATCCAAGATAGTCGTTGCTAGTAGAGTTCGAAAACAAATAGCGAAAACAATTCTAATTGTGACTGTATGTTCTTCATCCCGAAGGATGATGGATGGGCTGTTCCCGGAGTCAAGTGCAATACGGGTTGATCCGCGGTAGGTGAGGAGCAAGTCAATACTGAGATCCATTTTCGAAATTCCTACACATTCATCAATTTGAGGTAAAAATTGCTAAAATTTGTAAAAAAATTTTGAAGCAAATCCCAAATTCAAAAAGTTTTACAATAATATTTCTTCCCTCAAAGTATTTTTATCATTTATCATTTGATCTCTTTCAAGTACTCATTTCATTCATTAATAACAGATTGAAATTTTACCTATGCTAATGCTAATTTTCCATCTATTCCCATACTTGAAAATGAAAGCATTTATCTTCTAAAAATCCATACTAAACCAAGAATTGGAGTAAAGCTGGCAGTCTTTTCCCTCTAATTAAAATGGAATTCAGTCCAATGGAATCTAATGTCCACTATCAATTCCTGCCCATATTGGAGTTGTTTTTTTTTTTTTTTTTGAGATTCAATGAAAATCTCAAATGTCAATAATTTTTATCAATTAAAATGCTCAAACAACATCATTGTAAGATTATGTTTAAAAAATTTTAATACTATAAAATAAACAAACAAATTTAAAAATAAAAAAATCAAAACAAAAATTAATTGAATGTAAGAAATATAAAGCAAATGAGTACTGTATAACAAAAACGATATACATATACGTAAACAATAAGGAATGTAAAAGAAAATGAAAAAAAGACACTTTTTTTTCCAAATTGAAAATTTGAAATTAAAGCATCCATTATTAATTTACGTAAATATTATATAAAATAAATTTAAGAATGATAAAATTTGTATCAGAGTTTTTAATGGATTCAATAAAACTAAATTTACTAGCATACATACTAACTGCATTTAATGTGTTTACTCATAATAATAGATTTCAGGATTACATTTTTGCGCATTCAGAAAATTGCATTCATTACATTTCGCGTCACTAAAGATATACTTTAATGGCGTAAAAATGTATTTACAATTGAGAAGGAAAAAAATTGAAATTAATGCATTAAATGATATTTCTGTTCATACAATTTGCATTTAATAATAATTTTTTGTTCACAATTATTTTTTGCAGTTAATTATTTGCATAGCAAAAACAAAGTTCCTGTTCAGACAAAAAGCATACAATTATTCTATCATTATTAACAATAATCAACCATAAATTCTCACTAAGAAAAACTTCAGCAAAGTTTTGAGCAATTTTACATAAAGGTTAAACAAAAAAAAAAAAAAAAAACACATGATCATTACTGGAATGCAGCTGATAAAGCGCTAATCAGTGATCACTGTCGAAAACTGAAAATTATTATAAAATCTAAAAATACAGTAAAAATATAAACATATATATTATTTCAGCTCAAAATATTTCCTGTATATTAGGCTTAAATTTTGATAATAAAAATTCATACCTAATATGACTGATTATTTTGATACGTATTTACTGTCTACATTAAATAAAGACAAAAATTTTTTTTCTTTTTTTACAAAAGAATTAAAAAGATATAAAGCAAAAAAAAAAAAAAAATGAAATACTGTAATAAAAAAGTAAAAAGCAATTTTAAAGAAGTTTCGTTTGTTTTTTTTCCTGTCTTTTTCCGATATTTCCTGATATATATATTGTTGCTTAAACAAATAAAATCAATAGATTCTCTAATGTAATACATGCCATATTTTTAAAACATTTTCGATAAATACGCCATTACATCGTTTGGTAAGGGAAATAACACAAGTTGATATCTGATACTTCATTTTATATCATCAGAGAAATGTTACAATGAAAATCACGAAAAAACAAAAAAAAAAATATATCCGATTTTAATGGGTAATTGTGAAGCAATAAAAAAAAAGAGCACAAAAAAAAAATATGCAAATTCAAAATGCACATTTCAAAAAAAAAGTAACCCGTACAAAGCAAGCACTAAATAAATTTTCTTTTGCTTAGGAAATTTCATGACACTTAGGGCACAGAAATCTTTGAAAAAAAAATTTTTCAACTTTTATAGAATATTCCAAAAAATTATCGATATACCTGAAAAATCATTATACAACAAAAGTAATAGTAAGGCATTTTCAAATTAATTCGAAAATTCATTCTTTACAAATTCCGTTCAATTAACAACTACAACACGTTTACAAATTGAAACAATATTATTCAATCATTTTTAAAACAGTACAATCATTGGATAAAGATAGATGAAAATGAACATCACTTAAAAGATATCCACTGAAAAAGACATAAAACACATCATTTTAGAGCAGATATTCGCACAAATAAGCAAAATTCTCATTTCTTTTACTTATCCGAAAGCACAGCACCGAAATGCAGGAATGATAAAAGTGCAATGAAAATTGAAATTTTGAAATTACTACGACATCATATCAGCAACTGGAAGTGGCTGCACTGCTGACATAACTTCACCTTTGATAATTTCCTGGATCTAAATTTATAATGATTGATTTGACACGATGCAAATAAAAATAGAAAACTCTCAAGTAAATCAAAAAATCATACTAAATCGATCGAAGTAAATTGACAAAATCGAGAAGTTAATAAAAAATATTATCTCTTATTTATATCTATGTGTTCAAAATTAAGGATACATTTGAAAAAAAAGATAAACAAATGGGTTTGATTGAAACTTCACTTGGCTAACTAATTTAATATATTAAAAAATTTTCCTAGACATAGCCTAGCTTTCATTAAGTTGCTTCAACACGGCAAACTAACAAAAGAAGGGAAGTAAACATATGGAACTTACCGTCTTTCGAAACATATTCATGTTTTGAGTAAATGTATCCTTGTTTCGAGTGCTTACATTCCTTTCTACACCGTCCATTAGAGATGTGAAAGCCTTAAAAGATGGAATCAGAAAACATCGAATGTTAAGATGTAAGATAAGCCTAAAAAATTTATAAATAACGAACATATTAATGATAATGGTAAGCCATGACAAACGTTAAATTAAAATAAAAACAACCAAATGACCATAACCAAACAAAAATATCCCTAATCGACGTATCTATTATATATAGATCCAAGCATATCTCATCCTAATTTGTGCTGATTCCAGTCCGATATCAAAAAATCGATATCAATTTTTATAATTATTGGATAGCATCAAGAACTATTATACGAAGAAAGCCGTACTTCTTCAAATGCTGCACGTTTATCTTGCGGTTGATTTGCTAATAATTCCATTTTCCATTGCTGAAAACATTCTTCTTGCAGCAAAATCAAGCCAAGTAATGGCCTCGACAGTGACCATTGACATTTGACATCTTCGAACAGTGAAGCATTCAATATCGTTGATAACATCTTAAAATGCAACTTTAAAATAGAATTTTTAGCAGAAGTTGATCGATATTATCAGTGAGCTTGCACAGAATAGTACAATTTCATTGGTTTTAGTTCATCTAATATGTTTATCTCACTTTCTTAATGAGATGACAAGAGTGACACTTATGAGAACAGTTAATGTTGTGAAAATACAAAAATACAAATTTTTATGAAAATGAAGGTGACCATGGAAGAAAAGTAGCTTTGGTGAGAAAATACTCATTAAGCAAGCATGATTTATTTAATTTCACTTTTTTAATTAATCTATTCAGCAGATTTCAGTGCTTTGGTAGAAGGCTAATTAACCTGAGGTAGCAAAGATGGTTGACCCTCAAGAGCACGTATACAGTTTTCTCCCTCTGCTTCTGCACCAACATGAACTCGAGGTGGAGTTGCACGTGTTAAGCGACGGTATAAATAATTCAATATTAGATCCAGGGTTGAACATGATGCTGTCACCTGAAGCAAATAATTTTAAAAAATTATAACCTCAATTACGAAGGAATTTAAGAAAAAACAAGTGAAATGATCTATGATGACATCGAACTCAATTATAAACTTTATCTTCTATTGAATTTTGATTTTTGTTCTCCGTGTTTCGGGTTTATTTCTGGACCAAGAACTTTTGTTCAAAAAATCGAAAGTAAAAACTTTGATTAACCACCCGTAGTTATAAAGGAACAATGAAATAATTTGAAAAGGAACAGTAAGTGCTATCTCGGAAAAAAGAAAAACTTACAACAACGGCATCTAATGAAATAATTGCCTGCTCGATATATCGCATCAAAAGCGTAAATACTTCTGGTTTAATATTCGACAAGAAGCACATATTGTCCTGCGCAATAGATTCTAATAACGAATGGAAATTTTGAATTATTTTCGGGTAAGACTGAAAAAATAAAAACAACAATTAGGGGGAAACCAATTTAAAAAAAAATCAAACGAATGGAACGCCAACAACAAGCTAAAGTAATCTTCAAAAGGTTTATGTTTTCCAACAAATTAATCTAAAACAATTCTGTTTTCCAATAAATTGGTCTAAACTCATTTTGAAGAATATTTTTAATGAGCGCACAATTTCTCGGTAAATCAAAAATTTATTCTCAACTTACGATTATCAATCAAATATTTTCCATAAGCTTTCCGATCCAAATAAAACTATTTGTATCAAGTGTTGGTAAAAAGTATTTGTTGCCAACCATCGAACGTATAAACTAAATTGAAGTTCAGTATTTTTCATAAGACTTACATGAAATTCGTCCTCTGGTATATACACGAGAAGCTTCACAAACATCTCTAAGGCATCTTGGAGACATGTGTCACCATATAATCGAAATACACCAAATGGAATATACGAGCCGCTTAAAGCCATTTTCAGTACAGCAAAAATGGTACTAATATTTTTATATCTTTGCTTATAAGCATTTTCAGAAACTACTTTCGGCAGTGCTAGCATCCTTGTACCTAAAGAATAAATGGTAAAAAGATATTATATCGTGAACATTCATTTCAATTCAGTACGCGAAAAAAAAGTTCCAGATATCAGAGGCCATGCAATTCATCTATGAAATTGTCGAGAAAAAAAATTTAATTTGTGTTCAAGACAATATTGGAAACTTCGTGCAGCTTAAAAATCTACTAACCGTATGTGCAAATGATTTTTGATACTTCCCGAAATAACAATACAGCACTACATGATGACATTTCAAACTGTAATCGCTGTTGACGATTTTGGCATAATTCAACTAGCAATTTCAGTATTGGACTGACTACTTCCGTGCAATCCGCCCAAACATCCATTGATTGAAGCAAAATTGAAAAGACATTTGGGTACCTAAAATTTCTGAACCACTGCATTTCATGAAAACAAATCGCCTAAAAAATAAGAGAAGCTATGGCATGAAACCAATCAAGGAAATTGATTTATGCAGTTTCAAACTGAGGGATAAACTTTAATCAAAGATATTTTCAGTCTGTTCTATCTATGTACGCTTACTCGCATTTTTTATTGCTTGCATGTGGACACTAAAAAATTACACTCATACAAGCTTAACTATTTCTCTTAGCTTTCAGAAATAACTACCATTCATTACTTTTTTTTCGCATTTATATCATCAATTAATTATGCTTTTTATTAAAATTTAAAGTGGAAAAGTTCTGAACTGATAAAGAATAAGTTATGCTTATTCGCATATCTTATTAAGAAGAATAAGATGTCTGAACTCTTTCTCTGAATTTAATATTAGAGATAACTGTCCACCGAAAGATATGTTAACTGGACTAAATGCAAAAACCAGATTATCACAATTTCGCTTTCATAGCTCCTGCGATACTTTTTAAGATTAAGAATTTGAGAAAATGCCTCACATATTACTCTACCTAATAAACAATGATTTTCTAGACTGCCGCATCTCTATTGCACTTTGGTTATCATTCAGAGATTGCAAATTACATTTGAAACTTACATCCAGTCAAATAACATTGAAAAAACATATTTCGTATGACATGCTGTCGAAATTCCTCGAAGATCCCGACAAAGACCAACAACAGCACGCTACAAAATGTCTCGAGAAAATCATAATGAACAAATCTATATTCTGATGATAGACAATGCATAAGAACTGCAACTTAATCGATTTCTAATGCTGACTTCTCGAAAGTATGAATCTATTATATAGCTTTCACTTCCACAATACTATGTCAGGAATGCAAAACGAGCAAAATTACATAAGAATATATCTATTGGAAAAGCTTCACTCTTGCAAACTAAAAATTTAATGTGCATTAAATTAAACACACCTTAACACGTTCCTGATCAACCGTTGGTGCACTCATCGCAAAAACATCATAAATTTCGCGTACAACGTCTAAAATTCAAATCATTAACGAGTAAAATAAGAATATTCGATAACAATGCTCACTAGCAGTCTAAAAATAAGCCTTTTATTAAAATGTTAGGTTAAACTATGATCCTCAAAGCTACGACAAAGAAATTTCAAAAGATGTTAATTAAATATTTTGAAATTACATCACCATTATTCGATTTATTCAGTTCGCCAAAACTTCAGAAATCTTTATTATGCAGTTTGTATTTAGTTTTCCAAAACTTTAGCAAACTGTTAACACACTTTAATAGTAAATAATGGTAGTAGAGGGTTCTAGAAAACACCACATGATAAACTGGTGTATATTAAAATGATTTATTACCTCTGCTTGCATTAAGTAATAGCTTTATAGTGAAAGAAGCATTTGATTTGCAACGAAATGAAAGTATTATTTCAAGGAAACAAAAATAGTACATCGCTTCAAATTCAGTAAACTTCAATTCAGAACTCTATTTTAAAATTATTATATTGGAAAAAAAGACTTCTGTACTTATCAATTCGAAAAAAAAAATTCAAAAAAAAAGACTTCTGTACTTAAAAAAAAATTAAAATTGTTATATTGGAAAAAAAAAGACTTCTATACTTATCCAAAGCTTTTTGCCATGACACACATATATTATTCCAGTTATCATACTTCACAAAATAAAATTTTATTTCAAAAATCGATGATTTACAAATAATTCTCCACTGCTTTAACTAAGCAAAAACAAAGGAAAGGAACCTGTTAAAGGCTGCATGAATGAATAAAACGTTGTATCGTTGTCATTTAAATCCAAGCATAACAACCGCATTAACGAAGCATAAAATGTTGTCCGTGATCGCATTGTCATTAGATCGGCTTCCGAAGACAAAAATGAGAAATGCTCACACTAAAGAATGAAACTGATTGAAGCTTATGAAATAAAGCAACAATTTTTGAGCGGAAATTATGCAAAAAATTAAAATTACTTACCAGCACAAAAATCAGTCACATAGGATTTAAAATTTAAAATTGTATTTCGCACCGACGTATTCCTTATTATGCTAAATTTTGGTTTGCTTAATTCAAGCGTTCCTCATCTTTTGTCACTAGGATTACATTACCTGTCTTATCTATGAACATATGCTATCCAGCTTCATTTATTCGCATCGCATTTCAATTAGCAAATCAAAATCTGTGGAACACAAAATCTGCCTTTTAGCATCCTTTACCAAACTTATTAAAAAGTCAATCAAAGCAGAAAATAACACAAACCGAATGATTATTTAACAGTAATTGTATGTCAGGTAATCGCATCAAGCGACGACCAGCTGAAAAACCGAGTGAAAGTTCGTTAAGCAGTACTAAACTGTCGTCTATAAGCTTCTCCTCTGCTCCCCAATATTTCAGATTCGTGATACTGCAATAATTGCAATTTTATTGCTTATTCACTAGAATGGAATGTTGCTTAACATTTAATTATATACTCAGATGAAATAAAATAATAATAAATATACTGAAATGTATACGATGATATCCAGCATTTTCTTTCATAGCATGGAGGAAGGGAAGGAGGAAAGCACAAGGTTTTGTCAAATGAGGTAGCATTAATGGCGATAAAGGCACTACAAAAAACTGCATGGAAGTTCATAAAACAATTAACTTCAAATAATGACTCCTGTTCTAAGCTTTTCTCTAATCGTCAACAATTTAGTACATAAAAAAACTTACATTTTACGAGCGTATATAGTAATTACAGCAGTTTCATCTTGTAAACCGAGATTCTTCTCGAGTTGATCGTACACTTTACTAATTTTCTGGATCTGATCACTAACATAAATCTTTCGAAATTGATCTAACATATACAAATAAGCCACCTCAAGCTTAAAATTCCCTGGCATGCCAGCTGAAAGTCTCGAATCCGATAATTCCATAAGTTTCAATACCCTAAAGAAAATTTTGTCAGAAATGAAAGTTACCCGAAATTTCACCCTTATGAAGGTTTTGTTTAAATTAATTTCTAAGCACTGAAACAAGGAAGACCTGCAGAGCAAGATTAGAAAAACATAATGTCAACACAGAAGAAGCTAGTTATTTGTTTTTTATCCGCTCTGTAAGGAAGAAACTCCAATAATTTTTCGCAACTTCCGAATTTCCGCCCAAGTAAAGAATCACTGCCAATTTATAGTGAACAATGCATATCCAAAAAAATCAATGACTAAAAAAACGGACGCAAAGGACTAGCCTGCAAATCAGATTTCCATCAACGATATCATGCTCTTCGCAGTTACTGTATGATGCTCGACCTTGAATTGATGCTCCAATTATCATTACTAACCACGTTAAACAAGCTACTGACTCACGTGCTTCAGCTGACTAAAATTAAAAGTCATCTTATTTTCCAAAGCGATTCTCTCGCTGAACGCTTTACCTTTTATTTGAAACAGTTATCCAGAGCATATTGTTACAAATATATAAACATAATCGAAATTAAATTTGCTGAATTTAATTTGAACTTTAGCTAAATTTGAAAATTCATCAAAATTTCATAAACTTGCTAATTTCATAATAGTTTCGAAATTGAATTTTACATAAATCATACCGGTGGATTACTGGCTGAACGCTCGTATATTGTATAATCATGATCAAATAAGCGTATAATTAATTCTGCTGATTTTTCATATTCACAACGACAAATGATAGCAATCTGTTCCATAACTTGCTGTATAGCACCTTGGTCATCTAAAGGATCGTCACCTACATCACCTCTGTAAATATTCAAAAATATAGAGAAGTTTATATATCTTATACATCTAAAAATGACACAACAATAATAGATGACTTAAAACAAGATCTTTTGGAATTAAAAAAGAGATTTATTAAAAACTTAAGTATCAGAAATCCTATCAAAAATTTTCTTGATAAAAAAACACAGGAAGCAATGGAATCAGAAAGCAATAAAACTGAACTATTTATAGAACTAGCTTCAGTTTCTCTCTTGAAAATCATGGCTATTGCAAAAATACTTCTATTTTTTGAACTAAGCCATGTTCTTCTTCAATTTGAAAACCACCTGTTTTCTCTTTCCCATTATTCACCGTCCTAATCCTTTTTTAAAAAAAGAGTTCAAAGTACCCTTCTTTGCCGTTATGCAGTGCTAATCAAAACACGCATTAAATAAGTTTACACTAGGCTAATGAAAAAACAGATGAATGAACCTTGCCACAGCTCGCGCATATTGCAAACGACTTTCCACATAAGTAGCAGTAATTTTAGGACAGTACAAATTGAGCAGGTGTGGATCCGCAGCTTTTACATATGGTACGGATGAAACCATCCGTTGCCAAAACGATAATAAGTAGTAGGTACTATTTGCTGAGAATTCATAAGCCTGAAACAGAAATTTTTTTTGAAGCTTATAGAAGCTTACTGAACACTCTGAGCTTTCGATCAAGATAGTGAAATTATTTCGAATTGCTTGATTCTCTGATAGGACACAAAGTACATTCTCTAATATACAACTTTAAATTACCGCAAATGGGAGTTTCCGAAAAATTTATAAAACTCACTGTCACGTAATCAGTGAATCAAAGAGTAAGCAGCGAATCAAAATAAAAGTGTATCGGAGAGCATAAATACAGGATATCAAAACCTACCCGCAAACTTTGCTCAGTGAAATCCGCCAAAAGCGCGATAACTGTAGGATATTCCTCAACTTTCATCAGCTCAATCAACTGATAATTACCTTTCAAGCGCGATACAATGCGGCAAAATTCGTGGAAACTTTCCTGAAAATATATATAACTAAAGAGTAATCAAAAGATTTATTCATGTGAGATCTTGGATATTAACAAAGATAGTTTGACGACTCAATAATAACAAAATTAAAATGTAAAAAATACATTGCCCATATAGGATTAAATACACGGTCATTAACAATGACCGAATACATTACGATTAAAGTATGCAACAATTTCTCAACAATACCTGTTGTCGAAGTTTATCTGGCTGTTCCATGATTCCTTTAACACCTTTGACAATGTGCGTCAAATATGTCTGTCGTTCTGGATTTGAAAACAAAGTTCGTCGAAGGGAGCTCAACTGAACAATATTTTGCAACACGCGTGTTGTCAATTCAATGGGTAATTCGCTGTACAAGCGAAAAAACATTGTTATTAATTCACCATCGGTAAATGCTAAAATAGTGAATGTTGCTTCATTTATGAAGGGCAATACACTTTTTAAAAAAAAATAAAGCTTTTTCAAAAAAAAAAAAAGTGCTCAACAATCTCTTAGGATATAGCTATATGGAAATCAAAGCAGAAGCATGTAATTACAGTCGGAAGAGATATGAATATGCTAACAATCGTTATAAGCCTTACTGAAGCCCTAGAATATTAAGGGGAGAGAGGCAGTCAAGATAGAATAATTCTCATTATAATTTTTTTATGGCGAGTAATACGAAAAATTACCTAGCCTCCATAGCGTCGGTACTTGAACGGTTGCATTATCATCATTTGTTTCATCCGCTAAGCTACCGATGAAATCAAAAGAAAGGCAATTCAGAGAAAGTTGCAACAAGCTATTAACTGTTGAAAGCTAAAAAAAGGAGTGAATTCAAAAAATTAACCTCGTAACCTTGAAGTTTAATTATTTGAGTTCTCAGATTAGATTAAATGATAAATTATTTTGCTATGAGTAGGAAATGAGACAGGCACATAAAAAGCATCGAACAAATTCGGAAAATAATATAATTCAGCTAATATTATAATTAACAATATAATTAGTAATAATATAACTACTATCAATTCACCTCTTTATTAAGCTACTAAAACTGGATCATTTTCAAAGTAGTAAATTTAAATTTTGTTGTATTATTAATATAGTACTTAATTTAATATTTAATAAAATTAATACTTAATTTAATAATTACATACCTCTCTCTCACCTATCCTACCACTACTCAGAGTTTTTCGAAGCATTGATGTTGACAATTCAAATATGTCAAATAAGTATCCATCACGGAAACTTGACGCTGTCTTTCTCTGCTTCGTGATTGTTTCAAAACCAGTGGGCTGAAAATGAATGCTTTAAAACATTACTTCTTACTAGACTAATCATTTAGAAAATTATATCTATTTAAGACTTCTGGCAAATTTATGCTAAACACCATTTCACAGCTCATTGAAAACCTCTACAGTTAGATCAGAGATGGCATTTAGTCTCGAAACTTCCTGAAACAATTTGCATGAAATAAATGTTGGAACTTTAGGGAAACTCACCGAATTGATGTCTGATACTAACACTGCCAATAACTGAACGGCCAACAAACCCTTATCTGAATTCTTCTGAAAAAAGAGAACACTTTTCACATCATTTTTAAACAAAATATGCTCAAACAAAAAATTACAGCAGCTTGTTAGCTTATCTGTTTTCAAATAATCGCTTAGTTTATTTCCTTTTCGCCACAAATACTCAGATTTTCTCTAATAAACAGAAGTTGGAAAGATATTACTGCACGAGAAAAATTGAGCTATACCTACTTCTGCAAGTTTAATGATTGTGGAAACTGGTTCACGGAATGGAAAAGTTTGGCTGTCCATATCATAATCATGCCAACCGAGCTTTGTTATTCTGGCAAACAGCTGGTAGAGCGAAGAAAGTACAAATGGTGGCAATGTCGCTGACCGTTCATCCAAATAATGAAGCAAATAAGTATCTAAAATCGTAAAATAACAGACACAGTCAAAAGTGAAATGCACTTTCTTTAGTTTGGAGACATTAAAAACCAACATTCGTCAATCTTTTCCATGAATTGTGCCCGAACTCCAACTACAATACGGCAAAAGTGGCGTGGGTGACAAGTACATAAATATTGTGAGGATTTTTAAGGAAACCCAAAAGTATTAGTGAAAATCTCGTTTATTTTGCAGTACGATATTTCTTATTTTATCATTCTGATTACAACAATTTTTAATTGGAGAGTGATGCATAGTTCGGGTTGACTAAATCTCAAAATAAGATATTATGAAAGAAACAATATTGTTCCTCACACTTGAAGATTAAACTATCCATCTGAAGATTAAATTTTCAAAATCATGTGACTAAAAATCTACTCAATTCTAATCGTTGCTGCAAAGACACGCCAATCTTTGAACCAAGTAACTTCATCAGTGTATTGCTGGCAACCATATGAGCGAAAGGTGCCTGAAACAGTGGTTTCAATAATCAAAACGTAAATTAATAATAAATTGATAAAACTAAGGAACAAAACAAATGACACAATAAAGGGCAACAAATAAAATGACAGTTTTAATTCAAATCTTAATGAATATATAAATAAAAACCCATTATAAATAAAAAATTAAATCAAAATTGCAAAAGTTAAAAAACTGTAAAGAACTTAAGATTGAACGATTAAAGAGTTTTACATCTTATTGGGATTTATATTTTCAAAAGAATTTTTCTCTGTATCAAAAATTCTATGTGCAAAACAGGAAACTGTTTCGTCTTTGAGAAAACACAGAATTTAATTTACGCTTTAAACTCATTATGCTACTTTTAAATTGAAATAAATATAACGTACAGTTCCGCTTTGAAGGAGTAACATACATCGTCTCAAGCAATCGGGGGAGGACGTCAGTTCGGCTAAATTTTGTTCGGCTTCAAGTCTTCTCGTACCGTCAATACTTTCATACAATATCTTACACAAATTGTCAAGCGCCTATAATAATCTTCAAATTAATATTTCATTTAATAGATGAATGCAATCTTTATTTTTCTTGAGTGTAATTTTAACCTAATCGAATTTATGAATATTCTTCCCATAATTATCCGAATATTTTTTCACAATTATCATGCTAGTAGCGAATGTTAGTACCGTTAATAGCGATGTTCTTTGGAAGATTCAACTCCTGCACCAGTACTCTTCAAAAGAAATTTTTCTTCGATGCTATGTTATTATCAAAATACAATCTAGCTAAAAACACCTCATGTTGTAACAGAATTTCACCAAAATTTTAAGTTTATTTATGTAATTTATTAAGCAGAAAAGATACCCGTATTTCACTATCCATTTTGCCGTATCGCGGCAACACCACTCCTGTTTGATCTTTGTGAAAACCGCTAAATGATGGTTGAAAAACACTACCTAATTAAGAAGAAATCGATAATTCTTGAAAGTGATTTAAATAAAAAGATTAACATTTAAATATACTTCAAACATAAACATTTAAAACTATTAAATGAAAACATTAAATATCTATGATTTTTTTCCTCTTTCCACACATACATCCTACAGCTTTTTTTCTCTATTTTATGTAATGGAATTAATGGAATCATTTTTACCTATATTTCAAATACACGTACATCTGTGTTCTTTACTACTCAGTTACTTGTATAAAGAATAGTAAAAGTAGTCAGAAGTAACACATTCTATGGATATTCAAGTTTATGGAACTTTTTTATTTCATAATTTCAAATGCTAAGTTACTTTTCGTTTCGTACATTTGCCTTAAATTTTAAAAGTGTTACTGCTGACTGCCTTTATTATTCTTGTGCATGTGACTTAAGTCTCATAGTTACATCTAAACATAGATGATTTCAAAATTCTGAATTTGAAAGAATTTTAAAATGATCAAGAAATCGCAATGATTTTTCAATTCAAAAATGAAAACAGTGAAAAACGTTCAGAAAATCACAGATCAATTCAATTGTACTATAATAGAGAAGTTTTTAGGAAAGCCTCTCAAATGCCAAAAACTATTCCGTCTGCACCGACGTTCACATTTTAGCAAATAATATGATAATTCTTTTTATTGATATTACTATCATCTATCATAATCATTATAAGAGATCAATATTATCAGCTTATATTTTATCAGTTTAAAAATTCTACTTATCATCATTGTATTTTAGGACTACGATTTGATAAGTTATGAAAATTTAAATGAGCATTTTAGTGAAAAAAAAAAAAAAAACAAATCTTAGGATCGATCGCGCGCGAATTAACATATTTATTTTTGCTTTAAGTGTATGAAGGAAGGAAACTGTAGAAAGAAATCCATTGCAACTAACAAAACTTCTGCAATCCTAAATTGACCAACTTGACCCAACTTGACCCTTCCTGCCTTCATCTATACTTATCCCTAACTAATTCCTCCATCGCATAGAACTTTCAATGGATGCTCAATGGTACGAAACCAAACAAATCAACATCGCCTAAATCCAGGCACATTATGCAATAGACTTATGTCTTTAAAAGGTAAGGATTAGAAATGCGTTATCATTATTAATTACATAAATCATTATTCCATTCTTCTATTCAAGCAAGTTTTTTAATTTTCACTAATCAATTACAATTTAAAAAATTCGAACTACCGTATCAACACTTATCTTAACATTTATATACAGTAATGGCATTTGTAGTATGATCCTATGGATAGATTTTATATAAAAGTGTCTAATTATTGATCCCCATTTTTATCGTTAATTTGACGATTCTAAATGATAATTCTTACCAAATATTTAGAGAAATTTTCCAGCAAATGATCAATAATGATTAATCTTTCATGATTATATATCATACTATACTTTCCCATCTTTATAAAGTACTGTCATTGTATAACAATGCTTAGTTGCTACTTATATAAAATCCATGGATCATTTTATATTTTCGATTTACAGCATTTCTTCTTCTTCGTCTTTTTTTTTCGCTTATTTCGTATTATTTTCTTGTTACATTATTTCTTATATTAATAAATACTATTTGATAATTCATCATTCGAACCATTAACAGTTTAAGTAATTTTAATTATTCGCTTCTAAAATTTGATAAAAAATTATTTTCTACATTTAATAGAAATATTTTCATTTTAATATAAATATACTGCAATTTCATATTGCAATTCGATTTTGAATAAGAAATAAGTGAGCGCGTTGTTATTGTATTAAAGCAAATGGTATCACGTTTTATAAGAATTTATTGTAAAAAAAATATTCTTTTTTCTAAGAGAAAGTAATTGATGCAATTTCGATTTTGTTTCCTTTCATCATTATCTATGATCCATTAATTACGTATTAAATTGATTTATTAATTCTTGAATTAAAAATATAAACAAACATTTTATTAAAATTACTAAGTAAGGCAATACAAAATGAAAGAAAAAAAAACGATCGAAATAGTGAAAACAATAATTTTTTGGCTCTTATCAGGCAAATTATAGCAATCTTGTTTTCAACTTTTGATAAAATATTCATTCACTAATTTTTCATTGTTTCATACATATATCAATTATTATTATTATCATCAGCTGTTGCTAGCTCTTGCATATTTTCTAGAGGATTTATTTCTGGTATATTTGTCTGTAAATTATTTGCATTAAAAACATTGCATTATTTTAAATTAACATAAAATACAAAAAATAAAAAAATAAAATAAGCTAAAGTAAAAGTTAACAATGAAATATTGATAAACTGAAATTATCTGTTAATTATTCAGTAAATAATTTAAGCAAATACTTAAACAATTAAATACGGAATTAATAAATCAATAGTTTAGAAATTTCTTCAATTTCAGTAAATTTGAAATTGAAAAATCATAAAAATTTTCAAAAAAGAAACGAAAAAAACTAACAAATCTTCCCATGCTTACAACAAGATATCGTCCAGCTTTTGACTTGCTAACAATCATATAGAGAAATGGTGTATCAAAAATGATATCAGCTTGTATATCTTGAAAAGATAATTTATCCATATTTGAAAGCATTCCATTTGATATTTTAAATTTAACACATTTAAAAATTGTTTATTTTACCACGCAAAATTTTGAGCTTAAACAAATAGCTGATCGATTTATTAGGTTAATTAAGTAAAACTTAATCGCTTTCTTTTGTTTCTTTTCTTCTTTTTTTTTTTGATTAACAAATAATGAATTTAAAAAGCTTACATTTTCAACAACAACATTTATCACTGAAGATTTTACCCTTACCATACTTATTCACTCATCAACTTTACGATATTTTCTAATTGTAATAAATTTCATTATCAACTAATACATTTGAATTCGAATTAGTAATTTTGTAATGATTTTAATTTTTGAATTTTAATCAATAATTTTATAATAGTAGCAAATTGATATTATTTTGAAACATTATGTCATCGTATTATGTAGATGTAACCTTTAACTTGGCTTTCTTTTGATTTCACCTCAAAGTATGCTTTGATTGCAGGCTCTTCATCCCGATCTACCATAATGGTATCTAATTTATCAGCAAGTGCTACTTCAGGTACTTTTAAAAGATGCTTTATTGATTGTTCTTCTGCAAAAAATAAAATAAAATCAATAACGTAACGGAGTATTCGACAAATTTTAATTCACTAATGGAAACAGCCAAAAAAAATAATTGAATAAATTAAAATGATACTTTTTGAAGTTGTCACTTTCCATTTTCTATTTGCTTTTTTGTGTGAACTTCCGCCAACATCTATCTTAAAAATGAAAATTGAAATTAATGCTTCTCGTCAAACAAACAGTCTGAACATCATTATAATTGAAATCAAATAGCAATGAAATATCAGAATTTCAGACATTAAAAACTTATCGGTTACGGTAGGAAAGCGGGAGAAGTTCGGGAGAACTTGAGGAGGAGCTAGGGAGACGAAGTATGTGAAAGCTGTAAATTAAATTGTGTTGTAGAGGGTTGATAAATTACGAGACATTATGAAATATCAAAAAATTCACATATTTTTAATTTAATAGTTACGATATAAAGTTACAATATAAAGCTGGAGGTGTTTTTTCTTGGCAGAAACTTAATACAAAAAATGAAGTTTCACTTTTATAGCTATTTTGATTGCATGAATCTTGAGCGGATACAGTTTCACCAGTCTTATCACCATCTTTATCATTGTCCCATATCTCGATGCTAATCATTTATTTTTATCTTTAGTTTCGATAATGATGAAAACTTATATATGTATGTGTGCATGTGTATGTGTGTGTGAGAGTAAGTGTATGTATGTATGTTTAGTGTATGTATGCTAAAAATTACTTAAACAAAATGATATAAAATAAATATCGTAATATTGATAAGAGAAATAATAATGATGATGATAACGATAAAATAAAAATTGTTATGTCAAATGATTATAAGTAAAAAAATTTACTGTTAAATTCTTCCTCTCATTTTCTGCGCCCGCTGAGAAACGCTGCTAAAATGCAATTTTTTAAATCAAACAAAAAAAAATTTTTCTCTTTCTTCTAACACATAATATATCGCACATTTTGTAATTATTTGCTGACTTTTGATTTTTTAAAAGCAATCCTACCAAGATTATTTGATGGAGGATTTAGCTAAAGCCTAAGACTAAAATCGAAATTGTCGAAATTTGTTGATGCAAAATCAACCTATGCTTAAATTAAATTTATCGAAATCATTTAATCGAAAATTAGCTAGTTAAGTTTAAAATCGATTTTAGTCTTAGATTATGATTTTAGCCTTACGATTTTAGTCTTAAAATCTATACAAAAAACCGATCTATTGCATCTATTGTTATCATATTCTTTCATTGTTTTAGCGATAAAAAAAAAAAAAATCACCGAAAATTGCGTTTTGTCATCATCACTGTTATTTTCAGCAGTATGATCATTATGATGCGTTTTGTCATCCGTTTTAGAAACTTGCATATTAACTGTTTTAGTGGATTGCAAAACTGATGGTTTAATTGGACTTTTTATCCTTTCACTAAATATTTGAATTTCATCCGCGAAGTATTTTTCAAATGTTGCAATAGCCAGAAAAAAATTAAGGACAACAAAAAAAATAACGAAAATGGCTTTGTTGAAAATTTGATTAGTTATTAACACAACAATTATCGAATGATATTTAGCTTGTATTTTGAAATATTTTAATAAAATCCTTTCAATATTTTTCCAAGTAATCTTAGAAAATGATGAAAGTAAAATTTACGAAATGAACATATTAATTGATGATTAAAATAAAATATTTTAATATTTCGAAATTTTTGAATGAAATGAAGAAAATGATTTGAGCAAAATTAAAAAAGAATAATATTGAAATGACCAAAATTGAATAGGTAATAATAATTTGAAAAAATTCCAGAATTAATACCCGGAATTGGCATAAAAAGTTGCATTCTAATAATGTTTACCTTTGTGTGCTTTTTTGCTGTAGCAGTTTATTTTTTCGAGTAATATTCTGATGAATTTGCATTTGTCGCACATTTTTCATTAATTGCCGCAACCGTTTCGTTGATTTGGATTTTTGTTGTTTCATGCTTGTTTGTTTGTTTTTGCTTATTGCATCATTGCGCTTGATAATTGCGCTTCTCCTGTATGTTGTACGAAGGATGAGTTTAATTTTATGAAATGCTAACAGCGTTGATTTTTTTCCCTTGGATTTTTGTACTTTATGAATTTTCAATTCATTTTTATCCCTTTACTTTCTTTGCTATAATTTTTAATTTTACTTTAACTTATACAGCACAACTAATTTGCTTAATCATATTTCATCGTAATGAATTATGAATCCGATCATTTTCCGCAAAGAAAAAAACAAATATTCATATTCATCATCTTAAGTATATACAAATAATACTTTTTCTGACTTTCGCTTTTGCTTCCCTTGAGCTTTTTTAAAGCTAATGAACTAAATATTTGTTTACCATTCAAATTTTCATCGTTTGCATTCTGCAAATTGAAAAACTTAAGCTATCAATTTGATATTTGGGAAATTATTTATATCCCGTGCAATGCAAGGAATAGGAAAAAAAGCTGAATACGATAATCAGAATGAATGATTTCGTATTGTAAACGATGAATGTGAAATAGCATATCTTCATGATTATACTAAAAAAGAATGTGAATTAATGATAGAAACAAAACAAAACAAAACAAAACAAACCTCGAGAATTCCAATCATATAATGCTTCCGATTAATTCCAACCTGACCTTCGATGATCATTATTTTTCCGGTTACAGTTATTAATTTCTGATTCTGTTCTTCTACCATTTCATCTTTCATTGCTTAGATAAAAAAAAACTTTTTTTGCTTTCTTTAAAAAACAAGAAAAAATCAATTAATATACCGTATCATTTATCATTTTGGATAATATTTTTCATTTTCCGAAAAAAATCCGAAATTAATTTTGAGAGAAAGACAAAAAAAAAAACAAAGCAATCACTTTTTGCAGAGAATGTTGCAATTCGTTTTTCATCATCAATTTCTTTCGTCAATTTTGGTTGTCCAATTTTTAGCTACAAAATGTGTAATGGGAGTATTGTTTAAATTTTAATTTTCATTACAAGATTAAAATTTTAAACTAAAATCATAAAAATGATACAAAGGAGAAAATGATGTTAGATAAAAGAATTCATTTGGTATTTAAATCGAAAAGAATTTTAAAAAAAAAAAAGTAAAAAGAATGATTAAAAAAAATTTCCGGCAATGATTTCGGGCATTTTATTTTACAAGATTGTTTTAATGAGAAATTAAATATTACATGTAAGTGAACAAAATGATTCGAAAATTTTCCGCATTTTGAATTTAAATTTAAATTTTCATTAAAACATACAACCATTTTAGTTTTATGATAATAGTCCCAAAGTGGATAAATATGATTTGAGCCGAAATTTTCTTTTGTTGCTTCCTTTCCATATATTTTACCAAATTCAGCCTTATACGGTGAAAATATTCGTGCAATACACGGATATGGAAATTGTGGATGTTTATTTTTGAAGGCAAAATGATAGAATGGTTTGCATGCTGCAAATACTGATCGTAAACCAATCGGTGAATTTATCGAAAAGCATGGAATTATAACCTGAAATTAAATAAACATACAAAGCATAAATTATTCAAAAAATTATTTAGACTGCATTAATGATACAGTTCATCCTACAAATGGAATAATACCGCATGCTTCAGAAGGAATATTGTTTTTCTATGGGGAATGATCAAATTCCTTCTCTTCCTACCATAATCTTTAACATGAACAAAATTCCAAAATATTTCAAATTTTTAAAATAAAAATATTAATTTAGGATGCAATTTCAATTGAATGAATGTGTCAACAAAGACAATTGGTGCCAATTGATTAATTAGAAACTTTTTTTTATATCACCATTTCTGAATTTTTACTTATTAAAGATAAGACAACATTTAATCAATTCAAGGTAACAAAAATAATAAAAAAATTTTTTATTATTTTTTAAAATTGAATTGGGCATTTTTGAAAGTATTTAATCTACGTAACATAATACGATAAGACTTAAACGATAAGACTAACCGATGTCCTTATTGGCTTTAGGCTTATTTCATTGATATATTTTTGCAACTTCTCAGCATTTAATAATTTTAGGAAATCTGTTGAAAAAAGTTTTTGAGGTTGAAAAAGATACCTAAAAATTCAAATAAAAGTATTTGAAATAAAAAATTTTTTTCTTTAATTAAATAATTCATTTAAAATTAATTTGTTTAATATATTTTCCATTATTCATTTTAAAATTCAACTTTTAATTTTTTTTTACATTTTGAAGTTATCAATTTCGGAATCTAATTCCAGTACACGTGTACCATCATTGGCAAGGCATGTACAAAATAAACCATCACAACGGTATCCTTTTATCTGAAATATTTTGACGAAATTGTGTTTTAACATCAAATTTTTTTTTTTTGTAAAATTGCTTAACATTTTTTACAAATTCTTAATTCTTAAATAATGTAAAATTATTCACCATGCTACGTGTATACGCCACTTTTTCGTAATTTCCATAAAAATTTATCAACACTTCAGTTATTCGATTTGGTGCTTTCCAATAGAATGTTGAATTGAATGATGTTATAAGTGCTAAACGTGCTACTTGTTTAGGTTTTAAATCATACCGTACAACATATTCCATGTTACCTTGAGTTGATTCCTGAAAAGAAAGATCAATAATTCAACATAACACCGCATAAAAAAAGCGCATATGGAAATGATAATTATTAAGATGAAAATAAACATTTTAAATTTAAATTATATCATAATTGAATAATTAATTAATTACTTTAATATTTTTGTTCATTTCATTTATGAGTGTTTGTCCATTTGGATTCATTTGAAAGCAAATTGTTTGCAAAACATTTGTTCTTTCATCCATTTCAAAAACTGTCATTTCCGATTCTGGAGTAGACTGCAAAAAAAAGAAAAAAAGGAAATAGAAATTGCAATGAGAAAAACTTTAAAATTAATTATGAACTAATTAACTAACTTTTGTACCGTAATATTTTTCTATATATTTTACTAATTCTTTGTCAAATTTTAGTAAATGATTTTCTTCAAAGTATATCTGTACTGCTGCTCCTTTTGATAATGATCGTAAGTAATCGATGCAAAGATAATTTAAAATTTCATGGATGTCTCTCTGGACAAGTTCAGTTACTTCGAAAAGAGCTGCAAAAAAAAATTTTGTAACTATAGAAGCTTTTCTGAACAGAGAAAGAATTGATAACTTTATTGATATTTCATTTCAATGGTTCGAACCTCTTACAATTTATTTTATTATTTTCTATAAAAATTCGAATGTTGCATAGATTTGGATACTGTAATAGTCAAATACCATATAATTATATAGAAGCCAATTTTGCGATACTAACAGTTTGTCTAGATACTTTTTGTATAATTTTCCAAGATGGATCGATAGCTTTCCTTAGTTCTCTTAAATTTCTTTCATTCATGCAATCTTATAATTCGAATAATTTCATGCAGCATTTCTTTTATAAGTGACCAGTTTATTTATAGTCACATTTCCTTATAAGTGACCAGTTCCTTTGTATTATATTTGCTTATAAGTGCCGATTTTTTTTTGTTACATTTCTTTGTAAATGACCAGTACATTTAGAGTATTTTTTTTATAAGTGACTAATTTTTTTTATAATTATGCTTACTTTAACCGCTTGCTATAATCTCAAGCATGAGTTTCAAATAAAAAAAAATCATCACAGACCTTTTGAAATTAACTTAGCAAGTTTAATTTTGCATTTGCCATCAGCTAATATATGCAAGGCTGCGAATCCACGGACAATTTGCAATGGTGAAATGGCAAGATTCCATTCTTCGTATGTTATGCGTAAATTTTTCTAAAATTCAGGAAATGAGCAATAGAGCAGTATTCGGTTAACTCTGTCCACTCAAGAGATTGAATAAAAAAAGTGAGAACAGCTCCGTTTATCCCGTTATCCAAGAGATTGTACTGCAAGGATCTGTTGTGTAAGGATGTGCAAGAACTAATTAGATTGATCAAAAAAACATTTCAACTCCCTAGTAAAATGATTCGGTCTTATCTGTAATTTCAGTTCATTTCATCCAAATATGATAGATAGATCAATCGGGTTGATTCATCCGAATGATTGTGATCAGTAAATTGACAAATTTTTTTTACTTGAAATATGACTTTACTAATTAGCAAAACAAGAAAATTAAAACTCATGCTTACTTATTCAAATCATCACTTTTCTATTTTTATAATGCATAACTTATGCCATGTACATACACTTGTATGTATGTATCTAATCATTGGAGTGCAATAATTGCATATATTATGTCATCATAAAATTTTCGCCAAAAAAAAAAAAAAAAAAAA
>JARVGP010001016.1:0-24699 GCA_029876185.1 Mansonella ozzardi
TATTATTATTATTATTATTATTATTATTATTATTACTATTATTATTATTATTATTTTCATTATCATTGATATTCTTATTATTATTCATTCATTCATTATGGTTGGAAAGAAAAGGAAAAAAATTTGCTATTAAACAGTAATAATGATAATAATTATAACAATGCAATAAAGACAATAACAATAACAGTAGTTATAATGATAATAATGCTTTTAAATACTAAAATAAACAACATTTATTATTAACAATAATTACGACAATAATAATAACAATAATAATAAAAAGTGGTAATAATACTAATGTCAATGGTAATAATAATAATAATAGTATTTGAGTTTATTTTTAGTAAAAAATGATATATATATATATTAGTTAATTAAGAATAAAATGAATCTTTTGATGGCAATAGTACAAGCGTTTTTCAATTAATTTAAAATATTAACCAAAAAAATGGTAAAAAAATTTCTTTCAAAAATTTAACTTTTATTCTAAGGAACAAACTGCAACTGTGATAAGGCAACGTGAACAAATTAGTGTGTCAAAGGAAAAACGAGCAGCAAAAACAATCGCTGTTATCATTTTTGTATTTTCATTTTGTTGGATTCCATTCTTCTCCGCCTATGTTATATTGCCGTTTTGTGATTCATGCTATATTCATCCAAAGGTTAGCTTACTTTCAGTTTCAATTTAAAATTTAAAAAAAATTTGATATTACTTTATATTTTGTATTTAACATATACATAAATAAGATGTTAATTATAGAATAATTAAAATTTGATTTGTTATTTTCTTTTTTTCAATGCGTGGGAAATAACAATAACAATACATTTTATTAATTCTTAAAGTTTTCAAAAATTACTTAACACGAGAGCAAAAAAAAAAAAAATTGAGCTTAATTAATTTCGGGAAGTTATTTAGCAAAAATTATTTCGGTTTTATTGTGAACTTTGTTTTCTCTTAGAATTTCGTTCATACACTTATCACCAAATTTCAATTTTTGGATTTTTTTTTTTGATTTTCTTTCCTGTTTTTTGATCACTTTAAAGCTTTTGCAATGAAATATCATAAATCATATCTTGTGGAAAAGTTTTTTCATTTTTAATTTAAGGAATAAAAATTAAATTCAATTGCAGATCATGCAAGCATTTGTTTGGCTTGGTTATATTAACTCAACGCTCAATCCATTTCTCTATGGTATATTAAATTTGGAATTTCGGCGGGCCTTTAAAAAACTTTTATGTCCAAAATTGGCTCACTTCAATCGTAGAGTGAGAGTACGTCAAAAATAAACAATAAAGATTATTCTATTGTAACAATTCATGCAATGAATATATAATATATACTTAATATATCATTTCATATCGTTTTTTTGGTGTTTGTGTCATTTAATTTGCTTTTAAATTGCCTTAATAAGTACAGTTATTTTTTGGAAAGAAATTGCAAAACTTTATTTTAAATTTACTGCTTAACTTTAGCGAAGTTGCCTTAAGTATAAATTGGTAATAATTTATTGTCATTTTTTCAGAATTTGTGGTATGAATAAAATAGGTAAAAAACAAATACCATCATAATTGTTCAATTATGAAGCATATTTTTTCTTCCCAGTAAATAAATATAATGAATCAAAAATTTTAATTACTTTGAGATTTTCTAATTTGTTTTTTATAATAAAGAATAGCGATGCTTTCAGTAAAACTTAAACAGAAGTAAGTGATGAGATGCAAATTTTGATAATAATAAATGCAAATTCAAAAGAAGCAAAGTATATTTCAGTAAAATATTTATATTCAGTGATGGTTTTAATTCTAAATTTTAATTTGGAAAAAAGTTTAAATGAGATAAAATGAGAATTTCCCGTTTAATCAATTGAATTTGATCAATTATCATTTAAAGATATGAAAATTGCATTGATTATCTCATTAATAGACCGAATCAGAAATGCAAAACATAAATTAAAGTGTTAGAACAAAAAAAGCTTGGTACGTGGCTTTCCACGTTATCCTGTAAATACACAGAAATATACTTAAAATTGAAGTAACAATTTTAACAAAAAAAAAATCTCTTCTAACAAAAAAAAACTGAAGTTAACTTCATTTTATGTTAATTCACTTAGATTTTTAAAACCACATTAATTTGAATTAATAATACTTTAAAAAATTTTTCCCATAAATTAAGCGCTGTAGTTGGTACATATCGATATTTTAAATTTTTAAACAGTTATTTAAGCTTTCATGTTATCAAGGGTTACCAGAAGAGAAAGCAGAAAATTATGAATGTTACATTCACAAAATATATTAAGAGAAATTAATAAATCATTTCTTTCCATTTTCTCGATTGAAACTTCAAAGTTCTCGAAATTTCATAAAAAACGATGAAAACTAACAACAAAGCATCATCGCTTTTCCACTTCAATAATAAAGTGAAAATTAATACTACTTCGATATTTTATCGAAATACTGTAATAAGTTAAGTTAAAATAATGAAACATAAATAATAAAATGATATAAAATGGAGAAAATATCTGTATATTAATGCCAAGTATTACCTAATTAATTGTTCCCAAAATTTGTTTCAGTAATGTGGGAAAATAAAAACAAAATTTCCGACTAATACTCAGCAAAATTAGTGTTTCTATTTCATAGGATGAACGAAATGGCAATATTCTGAATAACAATTATTAATTATTTGTCAAAATTTAACAAATTACATAATACCTAATCATATGAAATTCGAGTTCGATTGAATTTTTAAAAAAATTAAAATTCTACAATATTTTTTTTCCAATTTGCTTCACAGCACGCCCATTTGTTTTTTTAAATTGCAGTATTATACCATTCGATCATTCTGAATTTTGTGATGAATATCAAATTTAATAAATTCATTTCTTCTCGCTTGATGATAATGATATGTGTTCTTATCACTGTGATTATGCAATGGTGGATTGATGATGATTTGTTAACAAAACAAGAAATGCATGACTAAATCGACTCTTAAATTTAAAAATCAATTACAAATGTAAAAATTCAAACAGAAAATGAAATCTTTCAAAATAATAACAAGTGAACAATATAAAGCAAATTTATTTCACTTATTATAAGTAAGTAATTGCTGATCTAATTAGTGAAACAATTGAAAAGAAAGGAAAAAATGAAAGTGTAATAAATAACAATAATTTAATCTTCTTCTTGACTATGAAAATCAATAATAATTAAAGTGACAAAAAAAAAAGAAAAATAAAAAAGCTTTGCAACAAATAACCCAGTAACCTATAGTAACCCATGCAATCATTTTTACCATTCCGGATGAAAGAGTGGAAAAAAGTCAAAGATTAAGAAAGTCTGAAATAATGGAGTTAAAGTTAAAAATGGAATAAGAGAGCGCAAAATTGAAATTTTAGTAAACCGATCGACAAGATAACCGGATGTCAATTTTTTTTTCCTTTTATTTTCTAATTAAATTTGATTATACATTATCATTGAAATGATAAATGAAGAACATATCACAGACAAATAATTACTGTCTAAGTCATCGTTACACGATGTGATTATAACAAATTTGTAAGGAAAAAAGAAGTAATGCAGAAACTAATTAACATTGAATTATCAATCATTAATTTTTAGGAATGGGACAAAAACAATTATATTACGAACAATTAAATGTATTTATGAGTAAATTTCTTCAAATTTCACGCATCATTATTGTTATTGTTAACGAACATGAGTATGAAAACAACGGATTTTAATTTTTACAAAGTGTGATTTTTATTTATTGAATTTTCAATTTTTAACTTTAATTTGCAATCAAATAACCTCTTATTAAATGATTTTCATAAAGATTTTACCATGACTGAACGGATGGAAAAATTGATACTTTTCGTTGTATTATGAAATATTAAAAATACAAAATATAACAGTAATCATAAATTAATGAATTAATCTATGCAACATCTTTACGTCTAACTTTTTTCTCATTCTAAATCTTGGGAATTTATAAACTATTCCTCAAGTCACCGAAAATTTGTATAAAGAAAAAACTTAAACATATGTAATTTTCTAAATGCTTAGTAGCAGCGACAAAAGCGAATGCTAGTAATTATTAATTAACCTAAATACTAATAAACAATTTCTGTTTTTTAGATATATTGAAAGATTTGGGCAATAAGACAAAAAATAATAAAAATATTTCAAAAATAAAAAGAATTAATGCAACAGCATGTAGCAAACAAATAAAGCAAAAATTTGTCGTGCAAAGATTTCTTGTAGAGTGGATCAGGACTAGAGATGCAAAATTTATTTAAAGTTAATATAATAGCACTGCAATCAGGCAGTGACAATAATTTAGCATAGTGGTAAATATGATATCATAAATAAAAATTTGTCAGTTAAATTTCCATTTCGAACTAATACAGTACTAAAATTATTTCGGTTTTTCCGATAAAACTTTGACGAAAAAATTCCTAATTAAATTTTGCAAAAATTTTTTGTTATGAGAAAGAACTATAAATTACTTTGTTTCTGCAAAATTAATGCATGTTGTATATAATTTGCTATATATTCTGAGGTACCATTCAAGCTATCATAATATTTGAAAAATTCCATTTCCATAAGCATTGCATAGTTTGGTCGAGCTTCTGTTTCTTTGATAAGGCTTAAAATTATCTTAAAATTATGATTTAAAAGAAAAAAAAAGAATAACCTAGGAACTTGGAAATAATACTGACCACGAATTGATGAACTGAACAGTTCTAATTGAATATACATCCGATGGGCCCATTATTGGCGCATCACCGTAAACAACCTGTTGAAGTTGTACAAAAAGCTCATTTTCATTAAATCTTGGATATGGAAATGTGCCAAGAGCCACTTCTTGCTGTAAAAGAGAAAGAGAAAGTATGAATTGTTGTTTTATCATCATTGTTTTATTATTTTGTCATTTCGTTTTGTATTTTATCATTATTAATCAAGATAAATGAAATATCGATAATTCAAGCTGATGAATGTAACAAAAGCTGATATTCAATCTCATTTTTATCATTTGCTTCCGTCCAATAAATTGATGTTTAAAGATTTTTAAGAAAAATTGTTTTTTTTTAAAATCATGATAGGAGCAAATTAGCATTAAGCTTACCAATGTAATTCCTAGGCTCCAAACATCAGAACGTATATCGTATGCAGCATTTGTAAGCAATCTTTCGGGCTACAATTAATATAAAATCAGCTAATCAGCAATATTATAACAGATAGCTGGCAAGAGTTATTTTAAAATTTATTTAAATTTCGGGATTTTTTTAAAATAACATTTGAAAGAAAAGTATTAGTGTTTGGAAAAGTTATAACATTCATATAAGTTAATATTAATAAGTCGAAATTCATCACTAACATACAAAATCTAACCGTGAAAAAAAACAAAAACTAACTGCCATATATGGTCGGCATCCTGCTTCACGTGTTTGCGCCACAGAATTAATTAAATAACCGGATATTCCGAAATCACAAAGCTTAATATTACCTCGTAAGTCCAATAAAATATTCGATGGTTTCACATCTAAAACATGACATACTAATTTTTAAATAACTGCAGAAAGGAAATTTGTCATGGAATTTACTTTAATTTATTAAGTAAAATTGGTCTCTTTGTAATAGTTAATTTCTCCCATTAATTTACCTATTCATAAGTATTTAGTACTAAACAGTAATGTTAGCCTAAATATATACCTATTATTACTAATACGGATTTTTGAAATATCACTATAAATTGACTAAAATGTGTAATTAAAACTATCTAGCATCCTAAATTCTTTTCATCAGTTATATGATATCTAGAAACTGATGACATTTTTTAACTTTTGATATAAATGAAACAATCAATGAAAAAAGTATGAAAACCATAAAAATAATTCTAATATAAAATTTCAAATGACAAAAGTTATACCTCGATGAATAATTTTAATTTCATTTTTCAGATGATTTAATGCTTTAAGAATCTGAAATAATGCTGTTTGACAAACAATTTCATTAGATAGTATTCAATAGATCATTTACCTTCTTTTATCAGTTACTAACACTTTTGCCTAACTATTCATTTATCATATAATAATAGAAAGGAAAAATTTCCCACACATTAATTAAAAGAGTAACAATAATGTACCGATACTGCGATATGGCCAAGTATACGCTCATCAAATACACCATAAGTATGCTTATGAATAGTCTTATACAAATTTTCCAATGATATATCCATTAATTCCATACAAACCAAACAGTCGCCCTGAAGTAATTATCCAAGATGAAGCATTCCAAGAGATTTTCATTCAATATCAATAGCCATTCAGGCAAAATATAATCAACTAATTTCATCCCGTTCAAAGATCACTTTTATAAACTTATTTTTTCATTATTTAAAACTTAATATTTCGGCGGCATATAATAATAATAATAACTGAAAATCAACAACCATAATTCATAAACATGGATTAACCTCATGAAAAGTAAGCCCATAAAAAGTTACAACTTGAGGGCAGTCTGAGGCTTTTTTAATTGCATCAACTTCCTGCTTTAAACGTTTCATTGAACGATTAGCTTCGCCATCATCATTTTTGCCCGAAATTATACGAACTTTCTGAAAAAAAAATTATGCAAAAAGTTTTTACTATTTTAGCCAGCCAATTAAATAAAGTTTTCGGAAGTATCACTCAATAATTAGGAAATGCTTTTCAAATTATTTAAATTAAAACTGATCTTTACTACCAATAAATTCCTTACTTTAATTGCCATAAATCGACCCGTTTCATTGTGACGCACCTTATTTACACGACCATAAGCACCTTCACCAATTGATCCAAGATCTGTCAAATCCTGTAATACAGCACCAACCAGTAAGCAAGGCCGTTCAATACTGTTATCAGTTTTCGAAATTCATGGACATTTAATTTTTCTGAAAAATTGAAACATTCAGGAACCCTGCAGTTATAAACGTATATTGTAGCATACTTGGAGCAAGAGTAAGGCTTATAACAAAACTTACATATATTCTTATGCAGAATTAAAAACAAATAGCTTGGAATTGAAATGGAGAAATCCGGAAATTATCTAACTGCGTTGAATTTCTCACTAGATTCAGCAAGAAAAGAAGCAATACCTCATAACCGAAGCAGTATTCCTTTGGTTCATTTGGAAATCGTAACCTACCAGAAATGAACATCCGGATAAAGCCCCTGCAAAAACTTTTTTAAGTGTAACATTTTACTGGAATAAAAACTATTGATCTTCTACCGAAAACAGGAATGATGCATTCTTAGCTTTCTTGCATCTGTTGATTAAAGAGTGAAAAAATAGATGAAAGAAGCATCTCACATGTGTGAAATTTTCTCGACATCCTTGGCCCCATCCGGAACCATTTGAGCATCACCCAATTCCATCTCCTCTGTTAACTCATCTTTTGTTGCATTCCTTCCCGAAGACATATCTGGAAGATATTTGCTTCATTGATGATTTCGAACAGATTACCGGTAATTACTGATACAAATACTTGGATGTGATGTGGTTCAGTTTTGGCTTGACGGGCTTCAAAATTATTTCAGTGGGTTTGGCGCATGATTGTGCAGTTCAGTGGTATTTAGAAGATTGTACATTTTAAGTAATCAACTCTAGATCATATAGTTTTACAGGTACAGTTTAGTTCAAGGCTTTATAAAATTCAAGAGGGTATACTATAGAAGATTTGGTTTAAGTTGATATAAATCAACGAGTTTTGTTTAAATTGGCATGACTTAATGAGTTTCATTCAAATAATTCAAGACTGCATTGCTTAAAATAGTTGGTTTAAGAGAAGTTGTAGTTCAATAAAATTTTACGTAAGATGACACAGTGAGAAAAACATAGTTCAAGATGAAGTAAATCCAGTGGTTTTAGTTTTATTAATTCAAGATTGCATTCTTTAAAATAATTACATTAGATTTATTTTAAGATGAAGTAGTGTGAAGGGCAAAATTTAAGATAATGTAGTTCAACAGATTTAGTCAAGCGTCATGTTTCAACGGGGTTTAGTTTAATAGTTAATACGTTCATTTCGAAATGGTACAGTTTAATGGGTTTAGTTTAATAGTTGTTAATACGTTCATTTCGAAATAGCACAGTTCAATGGGTTTAGTTCAGAATTGCATGATTCAAAAGCTTGGTTTAAAATGACACAGTTCAATTAATTTAGTTCAACACTACATATTATTGAAAGCTACGTTTAAAATAATACAGTTGCACGGATTTAATTTAAAACGGCTTCAGTCAATTTTTTAATTTAAAAATAGTTCAGTTAGTTGGTTTTGCATTGTATGGAAGGGCTTAATTCAAAGTAGCATAGATCAATAGAATTTTAGTTCAAGAATAGCACAGTTCAGAAGCTTTTCTAGTTTACAAGATATAGCTTAGTATGTTAAGTTCAAAATGATGTAGTTTAAAGGACTTCATGACTGTTTAGTTCATGGGTCTAATTCAAAATGATACGATTCAACAGGATTAAGCTCACGATTGCACTATTTTACAGGATCTAGATGGCAATAGTATAAGTCAATATGATCTAGCTCAAGATGCATGCATTCAAAGGGCATATTTAAAAAGCCATATTTAAAAATAGAAGACAGAATATAGTGTGTATATGTGTGTGTGTGTGTGTGACACTATGAATTAGTTTACACTTGACCTGTAGATGTTGGTGGAAAAGAGAGTGACATAGATTGATAAGATTTGAAAGTATTTGTGGTAGAGATTGATGGAACTGGAGATACTTTGAATATTTCAGAGAAATCGTGTGAAATTAAGATTTTTAAAAGCAGTACAATATTAGAGAAAAAGTTTTGTTAGAAATTATACATATCAATAAATGATATTGATTTACCCTGGCATATCGAGAATTAAAGTATGGCAGGTGGTTAAAGAGACAGTAAAGAAGGAGAGAGCAAGTGGTTTGGCAAAAGACACTGAGAGAATGACAAAAAAGAGTAATGAAAAGTACATTGTAACGATGATATTCAAGACAAAGACATTGATGTCAACGAGAAATAGATATTTGAAATGACATTTAAAACTATAATTAAATGTTTTGACCTTTCTTTTAATTTAATTTATTATAGATAATGTTGTCTAACAAAGGAAAAGATTTTGGATTATTATAATTTATTCAAGCATATAACTTTAAGGAAAAAACAAATTAAAGAGTTTTCTGAAAATTTTAATTTTCCATTCTTCATAATTACTTTCAATTGTAATAGATATGAATTTTGTAGAAATTTTCTATAGCAATTTTATTATGATTGTCTTTGATTTGCATGTTTTAGTGCCATAATTTGAATTATGTTGGATGCAATTAAACACCTAATGAGCTCATTTAGAGATAGCTAAAATAAACCTAAACAAACCTAAAACAAACTTAAGGAAGTCTAATGTTAACAATTTTACCTTTACCTTTTCTTCAAAAAAAAATATGGCAAAATTTAAGCCTTCAATATAAACAACTATGGCAAATCCTTTCAATTTAGCAATATTTCTAATGTAAATTTTCACAAACAAACAAATTTTAAATTGGCTTATACTATTTCTAAAATAGAAAGTTTAAACACATTTTTAAATTAACACAGCCATTTTTAAAAGAGAAAATTTACATTATAGATGAAGAGAACTGTAAATTTAATCGTGTGTACACAGAATTGTTACCACCATTTTTCATCTCTTGCTTTGCTTGGTATATTTTTTATCTCTACCCGAAATTTTTTATAAGTCTTGACCTTTTCTAATAATGTTATCTTTAGAATGATCATGTTGATTTTTGTATGAGAACTGGTTTGATAACGTATCAGTCAGAATTAGTAACAATAGGATGGAAATTTAAATTTGATTCAGTGGATGGAAGAAATGATAGATGGAAATTACTGAATTGAAAGATGAGCATTGAACAATAACAATTATTGATTAATGAAAACACTATTTTAAAGTGATATATGTGATTTGGATCGTATGTAAGCTAAGATGAAGAAGAAGTTTCACTGTCATGTTAAAGCTGGTCATCGATCTCGTCCATCAAACATCGACAATGGCACATTCATCCAGGTATTTTTTAAATAATTTCCGTTCTGTTGTTTTGAATTATTCCATCAAATCTTTTCATGTATGAAATGTTATATCAAAATTTGAATGTATCGGAATGGAAGATAATGGTTATTTTTCCTCACCAAATATTTTTTGTTTTCATCATTATTAGGATAAAGTTATTATTGTTCTCTGATTTAAAAATTTAATGATTTTAAATTAGAAGTGGGAACTTTTTCTAAAGGTATTCTAATTAACAATTCTAGAATGAATCAGCGAAATATGATAGTACGGAAAGAACTGGAAAGAGCTCTGTTGAATTGAATATAAGAATAGAAAAAATGACATTGATCCATGTGAAAGTGATGATAACTCATTGAGGATTGACTTCTGTCCGTTTGCGCTTATTCTCTTCATGATGAGCAATTAGCGAGTAGATGTTGATATTGCCTTGCAAAGGTTGATACATTTCGATAATGATTTCGTTTTTTATTGCATACTATTTATTACTTTCTTTTATAGTCTTTAGATTTTTTTTTTTATCAGTGAAAAATATTTAAACACCCATTCATAAAGATATTGAGTTATTCAACAAATTTTACCTTTAATGGTAATTACAAATCTCACTGATTTATTATGAAGCTAACATAAAACGATGATGAAGTTTAAGAATATTACTTTGTAGGGCTTTATCATGCATGTCATAAAGGAATGCTTTGCAATCAGATGTGTCAAACAATTAGGATGGAAGGATCATCGATCGGAGTGAAAAGCTTTCAAATCGTACAGTATTGTAGTGCTCAATATTGAAGTACGTTTTTTGGGTAGAATTGTTACTCATTATGAGATTTGGATCATATCAGAATATATATTTCTACATTGCCGAGATCAAGAAATTGGTAGAGGGTAATTTAATTTTTCGAATTAATAAATAATAAAAATTTACAATTTAGCACTTTCTGCATTATGAAATATAACTGACAGTGTGTTTTAGGCAATTAAACTGGGAAAACACAAGGAGAACAACAATTTTTACAGGAGTACAGTTTACAGGACTATTATGCATATTTGGTCTCACACAGATCTTATTAAACAGGATTTTGCTACTATGAGAAAATTTGATGGTCTAATTTAATGATTGTTGATAGAATAGAGAGAAAAGAATAAGATTCTTGAAATTTAGGATTTCGGCTCTCCCGATGCAGAGCTTTTGTCGGATAGTTCATTCGTTTGTCTGTTAAATTCCAAATATTAGTGTTTGCCTGAGGAAAAATTTTAATCATTCCAGAATTCATTTTAATTTAGGATTGCTGCAAAAAGATTGGAAACTGCCTATAAGGAAAAAATAACCTTTTAAAATTTATCTGTTCCAAAATAAAATCTGAATGTAAGTAGCATTTGTATAGATGTAATGATACACGTTGAGGAAGTATATGGAGTATATGCAGTTTCAAGTAAAATAAAGACTAATTACGATCATTTAGATGACTACAGTTTACAGTTCGATTAATCACTTATTAGTTAACGAACAGGATGAAGGAAATATCTTGATAGGTGACAATTTCAACTTTTGCCTTTTTTTAAAAATAAAACTTAAGATAAAAGTAATAAATTAGTTCCACTGAATAAAAGAAGCAAACGATTTTATGAGTAGCGTACCTACATTTAGATCCGATATATACTAATTTTGCTTGCATTTATGATTAAAAAGGTTAACTTTCGAAAAAATTCTGAATTCATTGAGACCAAAAATAATTAAGCGAAAAAAAAGAATATTGTAAGCCATCTTTCAGTCAGTACAGTGCTCACTCGTTATTCAAATTATTTAGTGATGGTAAGTGACTGAAAGCACTTTTGTGCAATAATTTGATATTTTCATTTAGCAAAATGAAGAATTTATATAGCGTGATGATGAATATGTTTTTTTCTTTAATCTGCAACACTTCGTATCGAGCAGATATATTATTAATATAATTACTATCTAGACACAACGATAACTTCAAAAAGTATAATTTGATAATTTTAAAAACAAAGATTAAAAACAGTACAATAAATATATAATCAAGAGATTCAGTAAGGAGAATGAATAGAGCGAGGAAATGATGGGGAGCGGTGGGGAAGACAGGGAATAACGTGGATAAAAATACAAAAAAATTCATAAATGTTCAAAGATAATAATCGAATTATATTAAACTAATGAATAATAATTGCCAGAAGAAAGAAAAAGAATAAAAATTGTAATGAGGGGAAAACAAGAAATTCATTTAAAAAAAGAAATTGCGTTTTATCCGTTTAACATCCAAAAAGAAGTAAAGAAGGAAGAAAAGGATATGGTAAGAATAAAGAAGGAAAAAAAATTTTTTGCATTATTCATTAATATTTGGGATTTATTCCAATCTAACAAAAATCCATCATTGCAGCCATTTGTAAACATAATTTGTGAAATTTCAAAATTTTTATTTGATTTGCTAAGAAATATGACAATTTCCATTTTCTTTTTTTTTTTTTTTTTTTGAACACACAAAGCGAAAATCACATGGAATAAAGATGGGACGGACTAAAAGGAGCAAAGAAAGGAAAAAATTAGGGCAGGAGTACAATTTGGAAAAAAATGAAGAGAAATTGAAACGGAAAAAGTTCTTTTCTTCCGTTAAACTTGAATCTACGGCTAGCAGAAATAATTTGAGCACACCAAATGATCAACAATATTTGTTTCGAAATAATTTTTAAAAAAATACATAGATACTAGAGAACTTTTACGAATTTCTTTCTCCCAGAACTGAACTGAAAAAAAGAAAAAAGGTTTCACCTATTTCAAACAAAGGATTTGGTATAATTCTTCTCTTCAAAAAAAAAACAAAAAAAAAATATAAAAAGATGAATTAATGAAGTAGCTTTTAAAAAAATTTTAAAAAAGAATTCAGAAAAATACTGATTTGAATGCTCAAAAATAAAAAAAAAGCAATGTGGCTATTAAATAAATGTTTTAATTGATAATGCAAAAAAAATCAAATTTTGACAAATAAATCAGCGATACTCAAATTCGAAAGAACTGATTCAAAATGAAAAACATTTTATTAAATCAAAAAAATACTTAAATTCAACTATAGCAATAATGCTTTTCAACTATTAAATCATGAACAAACAATAATGCTTTTCAACTATTATAATCATGAATAAATAGATGGATGGATGATTTTTTCATGATAATTGTTGTTTACAGATGAAATGACATAAAGGAAGTCAAAAGTTTTGCGCATATGTCAAATGATGATGACTTCAAGAAGTTTAGCTACTAGAAACAAAAGTTCAAATATTATAGAACACAATATACTGTAGAACAAAAAATACTTCTCTGAAATCTGTTTGAAAAAACGCAAACGAAAAAAGACGATGAACATAGCATAATAGTTAATACTATTTAAGATGTAAACGTATGCCAATATCGACTGAAAGAATGGGATCTCCCAAAGGAGCAACTGAATTATGATACCACATCAAACACAATAAAATACGATATGGAAACAATAAATGGAAAATTTAAAAAATCTCTAGGAAAATGATGCAAACTATTACAACTCCAAGAAGCTCATCATCTTATATGTATGTAAAGACCGCAGTAACATTTTCTGAAACTTGCTTTAAAGTTGTCTAGATCTGGTAAACTTTTCATAAGGTTACATGATGATGCAATTACTCAGAAATAATCTGAGAAAAATTCATATTCGTTAAGCTGAATGAGAAATTCATCAAGAAAAAAGAAAACTACCAAATCATGATAGTTTCAGTAATAAAGGTAAGTCAACAGATTATCATATATTTAAAGAGGTGAATTTTATCAAGGCATAATTGATAACAATATCTTGGGTGTAATTCTTCTAAAGTACAACTGAATTTGTAACCTTCTTGCTTGTATTGTTGTTTTTAGAATACAACTATTTCAGAGATCATCACTTATCACCTATCATCAGTTTTTAGCTTTAAAACCTATGAAAAAAAAAAAAAAAAAACAAGTCAGGTAAGGAACAAAGTTAAGAGGAGATAATTGCACAATGTAGCAAAAACATAAGTTACAACCGAAATTTAAGGCAAATAAACTTGCGGACAATACACACACATACATACATACATGCACATACACATACAACAGACAGGCACAAACACGCATAAACACAAATTTGAAATGTTTATTGAAAAAAGAAAAAAAATACAATGTTTGTGATGAGGAAATGAAAAAGTATTATGATTGGACATGAAGTTCAATTTTTATTTTTATATATAATTAATTATTTAACATATATTTGAAATCATATGATACGAAATTTTATATATTATACTGATGAAATTGCTTCCATTTGTTTCGATTGCCGTGAATCAGATCGTGAAATAATATCTAAAATGAAAATATTTTGAAGTGAATCAAAATAAAAAAAAATCAACTAAATAAATTAAACAATAAAATGTTGAATGTTATTGTAACATGAGATACAAATATGAAAATAAAAAATTGATACAAAACAATTCAAAATAGCAAACAGATAGATAAATGAATAGCAATGAATAATTTATGATACAGAATCATACGTACGTGCGTCACGTGCGCGCTAGAATCATCTAATAATTACCTTTTCCTTCCTGTTCCACTTGTAATTTTAACTGTCGACTAATTTCACGTAAACGTGCAACACTTGGACCACTTAATGATGGCTCTCGACGATCCAGACCTGCTTGAAAAGCTTTAACCACGCGAATCTGAAAATTCAAAAAAAAACAGTTTTAATTCGTGAAAGCTTTTATTAAAGAATGAATAAACAAAACTTAATTAGCAATAGCAGCTATAGTAGTAGTTGTCGTTGTTTGTAATAGTAGCAGTAGTACTAATAGTAATAGTAATAGTAGTAGTAATAGTAGTAGTAGTAGTAGTAGCAATAGTAGTAATATCCAACAAAAATAAAGAAAATAAAATAAACAACAACAACAATGACAACAAACAAATATATGCCAATTTTTAAACACTGCAACAAAAAAAACGCTTCCAGAAATAATACCATCAAAAAAAAAAGAAAAAATTTTCTATTATGAGATAGAAAGAAAAGTTGAAAAAAAAAGAAGCATAACTAATAAATTTGACTGAAAAAAGAAATTCGTCCTTATTTTTTAAAAAAATGAAGTTAAAAACAATAAGATTAAGAGGATAAAAGCGACTGATCATAAAAAGAAAAAAATCAATTAAAAAAAAGGTAAAGAGAAAAGAAGCGAGAAATTAGAATAGTCCAAAAATTACCAATGAAAAAAATTTTCTTGATTATATTTAAAAACGGAAATACAAAAATATTAAAGAAGTAAAACCAAAATAAACAGATATGATAGGGAATTGAAAGTTCGGAAATTACATTAATAATGTTTAATTCCATTTTGCATTAAAATGACTTAAATTTATCTTCAATACTTCAATTCCAGAATCTGACCATTTCCATAAAAATAAAAATTTCAACAGAGTAAAAACTTTAGAGAGTACTAATAAGGATTAATTAGTGCTCATATTTGAACAATAAAATATACTGACACCTCAAATACAAAACAAAAATTCCAATTAATTTTTGATAAAAACGATAAAAATAAATCTTTAATAAAAAATATGAAATTTAACACTGTAATTATTTGAATTTGGACAAGATATTATAAATAAATATACTAAATGTCGAATGATTATGAATTTTGAAATATATTTAGAGCAAGAATGGAAAAAATAATAACTGCCAACTTTCCTGTTGTAATTTCAAATTTTAAATATTCGTCCTTTCGTTTTTTTTTTTTTTTTTCAAATATTTTCTTAATAAACGAAACAATCATTTCAAACATTACTTTATCAAATTCGAGCTCTAAAATTATGCGCAATAATGCGCAATATAAATTTAAAAATAGAACTATCTGCAACGTCAGTGTATATTCATATCTGCTTTATGCATACATGCATACATGCAAAATATTAATTAATTAACTAAGTATTTAACTCATTACTGATAATTTGTTTAAAAATGTTAAAAAAAGATGATTATGTTGTGTTGCTCATTACAGAAAAAAAAAAAAAAAAAGGTGAAAATTCGTCAAAAGAAAAAAAGGCTGGAAGAAAACTAAAGTTGAAGATGAGAAAGAATTAAGGAAGAAAAAGAAAAGAAGAGGAAGGCTAATTAATGTTAATTAAAGTACCAACAAAAAAAATAAAAAAAAAAATAATGAAGGGAAATAATAGAAGAATTTGATGCTCGTTAGTTTAAATATAATAATAATAATGATAATGATATTGATAATGATAATAGTGATAAGAAATGATGAGATCAAATAATGCAAGCAGCAATCAGCCACAGCACGGCGCAATATATACACAACAAACCGTGCATTTTGACAAATAAACATAAAAATTGGATAGTTTGAATTTTTTTTTTTTTAAAAAAAATTTAAAGTCGAAGCTTGAATTTTTATTTTTTAAAGCAATAGCACTGATCCTTCGTTTTCGATGGGAGAAAGGAATAGGAAAAACAATAATATAAAGTTCTTTTTCTTTTAAAATTTAAACTCGAATTTTTGATATTTAATATAAGAAATGTGTCGTGTATGAGTGTGTGTGTGTGTTGTGTGTGTGTGTATAAAAGTATTACAGAGAGAGAGAAAGGGAGAGGAAGAAAAAAATTCCCATTCCACAGAATTAGGCCCCATGAAAACGAAATACTGTGCTTTTGCGCTTACAGCCTGGTCGGTTGGCGCTGAACTGAGTGGTACCGGTATTAAACGATCGGCCATATCCCCGCCAATAACCTGCAATCACTGAGCAGTACCTAGTGTTTAATTCATTGAAAATGTTTGTATACAAAAAAAAAAAAAAAAAACGAATTCCATTTTTCGGAAACACATTTATACGATATAGCCTTAAGGCTTTTTTTCATTCTCATTTAATACCTGCCTGATGTGTCATTAGAGATGCACGAGAATTGTAACACGGTATACACTAGCACGTATTTCTGGATATTTTCCACTTCACAAACATATGTTTAATTTAGTACCAATGAATTTTACATTAAATACGACCATTCACTTTTTTAGATTGAAATAATTTTTTCTAGAAATATAAAATTAACAATTAAAATGGTAATACTTGTTAAGACACGATATTGAACCAAAAAAAAAAAAAAACGTCTTTTTTCTCTGAAAACTTCAGACTAAAATTCATTGCACAAGAATCGATTGCCAAAATCTTCGAAGATCTAATTAAGCTTGTATCTTTAGCGCTTTTTTTTTTCTTTTTCTTCACTTGAGAAATCCGAAAAAAAAATTAAAACGAACAGTGAAGATTATTCAGCACCAAAATAATATCATTGCATTGTATTTCATAATTTTGATTTAGTGTCGAAGAAAACTCAAATCATTTCTAACAAAGTGATTTATGGACTTATTTGATAATCATACAGTGTCACGTTATGATTGATTCAGATTAGCAGCAATTAAAATCAAAATATTGCTTTCAGATCGAATTACGTAGTGTCTAGAGTAGAAGCATGAAATGGCAACATAAAAAAATTCCTGTCATTTGCTAATTTCAAATATCGATATAAATGTACTAAAATGAACCTACATGAAATCTTACCATAGATCTTTTATGAGGTAAACACTGAAAGAATAACAGGGTATACTAGATGTTCAATATTTATTTATATATATATATATGCGCGTGTTATTTTTGCTTCTTTATTTCATATAATCTGTTTAATAATTTGAGCAGAATTTAAACAGTATAAGAATTCCAGGTTAATAAGCCATCTTTATTNTATATATATATATATGCGCGTGTTATTTTTGCTTCTTTATTTCATATAATCTGTTTAATAATTTGAGCAGAATTTAAACAGTATAAGAATTCCAGGTTAATAAGCCATCTTTATTGAGGCTCACACAGATTTTTTACAATGACACAAAATCTTGATCGGTATTAAATAATGAGATTTTAATAATTCAAATCTATTAACATCAAATTATAAAATTACTATTAAAGTGTTAAAGCCGTGTAAAATTACGTTACTTTGCAAGAATGACTAAAAAAAAGTTTACATGATCTAATCGTTCATCAACCAACTCAACAATCAATTTCGCTAGAAATTCACTATGAAAACAAAGAAGTCATATATAATTTGAACTAGCAAGTGTAAAACATACCTATTTCGATACATTTACCCTGAAAGTAATTAGTTATACCGGCAACCATCCTAAAAAGAGATTATCTGTTCATCGCAATTAAAACAAATCCCAAAAGAGAAGTTAACTGATATTTCAAGACTTGTTTCTTTTCAAAAGAGACTTCACTTTGATTTCTATGAAACAGGAAGTATAACAATCATATTACAAACATAACTTTACAAAAACAATCTAATTAGAGAGTGCTTTGAATAATAACATAACTTATAAAGGGACTTATAAAGTTATAAATGACTTATAAAGCAGGAAAATTATTTTTGGAAATTGCAAAATGAAACTTAATTAATATCAACGATGAATGTAATCCGTTTCTGGGATTTTGAAAATTTCGGGCAAGATTTCACATAAACTATATGCAAATACTAAACATTTCTAAATATCTTACTTCAACTTCCTGAAATATTGACTGCTTAAGTAGACAAAATTCTTTTCGATATTAATTCTTACTTGAGAATAAAACAAAAATGAAAAAGGAAATTCACGATATGATATAATTTAGCAGAAGAAGAAGCTACCTATTCATGCAACAATGCATGAAGAAAAATCTAAAAAATGAAAATTTTAAGCAAAAAAGAATGCTTAAAAAAATCCCTAATACAGCTAATACGGGAAATATGAGATGAGGAGATCTGAGCAAACAACATAAATATATTGCTTCTACCACTTCTTCACGAATAAAGAGATCTCAAAGAGGAGTGAAAGCGGAAAAAAATCGGGACGAAAAATAAAATGAAATTATTCATTTCTCATACAGCACCTCTTCGATTCTCCTACTCCATCCCGAAATTTTAGATACACACAAAGAAATGGTCATAAAAAAATTTAACAATATATTAAAAAAGTATCTTCACTGAAATATTAGATAATATTTTCTACATGCTGTGTTGAATTGATAAAATAGAAGGGGTGATACATATGGCCAAGTAAAAGAGAAATTTTTTTTTGCTTTAACGTATGAATTAAATAAATCAACGATCTCAATGGCACTAAAAAGATAAATAAGAAAAAAACTTGAAACATTTTTTAAGACAGGATTGACCATAACACCAGATGGAACCAAATTATTTAAAATAATAAAATTCAAAAAGAAAAAATCCAAAAAAATCAAAAAAAAGCAATTGCATGCAATAAACTTTTAAGGAAAAAGGAAAAAGAAGCGCAGCAAAAATAAATTTTACATACTTCGCATATCATTAATTAGCTCGAAGATTAATTTCCTTTTTAAAAATCGATATTCGGAAAAAGAAACGCTGGTTATTTCACAATTAGTAAAAGCCATTGCTAGGTAGGAAAGCCTTCGGTTCTTAAAGAATATCCTTTTTCATAAAAATAAAAGAAAAAAAGTAGACTAGTTTAATGCCGCCTTCTTTATCCTGTAGTCATTTTTAATGAAGGACCATTAATTATTTTTTTAGAGCGATCAATTCCGCACTACACCATTAAAGCTATTCCGATACAGTATTCTTTCTTCCACAAATTAGTTTGCCAATTAATAGTACTATTTCTCAAGGACCGAAGCACTTTCTATGTGCTACATATTTCCATAATTTATATGCAAATATATTTACAAATAAATATGCATATTTAATGAACACAGACACAGACATTAAACAAAAAGTGAATAAAGCAGCAACTTGTGACAACATAAAAAATAATAATTTCAGCGATAGTTCAGAATAAAATAAAAAATGTTCAAAGAAAAAAGTCAATATTTAAACATGAGCAATTGAAACTGGAATATCCAGCGAGTTACTTTTACCAATCCTCGAACCACTGGATGTTCGCCATCGTTGTACCATCGGTACCTTCTCCAGCTGAGTAGTAACTAAAGATGCTGTAAGTGGTGCAGGTGGCGTAGGTGGAATTACAATCATCTCCTGCTCATTAAGTATGATAGCATTTTTAGCCAATTCATGCCCATTTTCGGTTGTTGTTGTTGTTGTTGCTGTTGTTGGCGTTGTTGTAGTCGCTGTTGATGCTGCTGTAAATGGCATGTTACCGGGCTTGGGTGGTAGTGTTTGATTCGCTGATGGCGCAGAGGACTGCTGTGAATGGTGGGACGGATATGGTTGTGAAGCATGTATTAATTTTACCAACGCAACACGTGTCTGATTTGGTAATGGTCCAGTACAAGAGGAGGCACGCGGAACATTAACTCTGGATAATGATAAATAGGACCATCCAGCACCGACTACACCGCGCATCGAGTTACAGGATTGCGTACTGGCAATAGAACGCTTCTCCTCGAACTCGTCCAGCGATAACCGAAATGCTTTCACAACGCGAAGCTGCAGAAAAGAAAAGCATTTTGCAAAAAGAAAAAAGAAGGAAAGAACAAATAAAGGAAACAGATAAATAAAGAATTAGACCATTCGAACGCTAATTAGGAAAGCAAAACTCATTTGAATAAATGAATCTAAAAATTTAAAAAATAAAAAAAAAACAAATAGCAGTAAGTCATTATATCAATGACAACACAATTCAATTATCCTTATCTCCACATCTAATCCATTATCAAATAACCATTTTTGAAACAAAAAAATTTAGAGATACTTTCTCAATATATCACTATGATATCTATCAGGTTTTCTGATCATGCTAAAGTGACACAATTTTAAAATAAAAACATTTTAGGAATAAAAAATATTGATTGGTGAAATCAATATAATTCTGCTAACTGTCGTATTAAAAAAAGACATACATAAATATAAATATATTATGATAATGAGACAATATGAGAATTAACTTTCCTAAATAATTAATACATAAACAGTTGTCATTGATTAATGGCTTGCTGATTCGAAGCAGTTCATTCCTGACTGATAAGTATAACAGAACAGGAAAAAAAATTATTCGCAATATTGTGTTATTATCATTAATTACTAATAAAAATACTTCGTTAATACTAAACTGATAGTTGGTCAGGAAATAATGCAATTATCGATTATTTGTTACCCCACCAAGCCTAAAACAATCGTGCAATATTTAGTAAATGTTGTGTATGTACAACAAAAATTTCACACTATATGTCATCCACTTCATTCTCTTATAAAATTTTTAATAACAAATCTTCCAACCAGAATTTCCTAAATTTTGATTTAAGAACAAAGGAATTATCTAGATATGAAATTGTGATATTGAAGCATAACATTTGGTATTATGAATTAAGAAATTGTCAAAAAGAGAGAAAAATAGGATGCTTCAAAATTGACATGCAGCAAGAGTAACAGTATAGAGTAGTGAAAAATCACACAAAAATTGAAAAAAAAAAAGACAAAATGTATCCAACCAAGGATTTTCTAAACTTAAAAAAATGAAACATGCATGCTTTTAGAAAATGGACATGCCATTGCCCTCTTATTAGAAGTGACTCATAAACATCGTGTGCAATCCGTGGAATCTCATATCAATATCATCTAATATGTAATAGTGGGTAAAAAAAAAAAACCTTGTTTTCAAATCACAATCATTTGCTATGCCCAAATAAAATGACTGAAATAATAATACAAAAAAAAATATTGCATTATAATTTTGCTGATAGCAAATTGTAAGACAGTATTTTAAGAAATTTCGAACTCTGAAGTGACCAGATAAATTTTCTGCATCTTTAAAACATAATTCGAGACAAAAAAAAAAGTGAAATGCAATGCAACAAACTGGACTCAGCAAAATATCTATCAGTTAAGTAATACAAATACTTCAGCACAATTATAAAAAATAGCTAGTCATAATGATAATAATGAATTGCGTTGGAGTTTTTGAAGATTATTAACTAAATATTAAGTTAAATTAAGCAATAATCACAATATATGAATAAATCAAATAAAATGGAAAGCATTTAAAGTTCATTAACTGAATTGATACTATCGATATGTAATAACAGAATAAAGAAAACTAAGTTCTAAGAGGTAATATGAGATATTCAAAGCTTATTCTACAAACTGTTGATAATCGTTAATGAAAATTACGGCAACCAGAAAAATTGTAATTTTCCCTCACTTAATCGGTTTCTATTAAGCTAAAAAAATTTGAAGTTCATATAACCAAATCTAATTGCATGCACTTCCACCTTGTGCAGTGTGAAGGTTTAACTGATGAACTGAATTCCATGCATAAATTATTTCGTCTTATCATCATATCTTCCGTTTTTTCCTTGTATAAAATCTTAGCATTAGTACTTTTTCTATGTTAATACTGTACTACTATTTGTCAAATTTTATTTCATCCTATCAGTGTTATCTGACTGAAAGTAACTGATTTAGCTTGTAAGTTTAGCATTACCCTACAGATGACAAAAAAAATCCTTGAATGTAGGTCGTATTATTGAGTGTAAGGTAAATAAGTCAGGATGCCGAATTCTCTCTTCTGGATACTGCCTGACTAGCCAAAATAGTGTCTCATCTCTTCCGTGATTGCGATAATGTGTTTAACTTAACTGTCCCATTTCCATGACCGATATTAAGCCTACTAACAGTTGGTAATGCTTATGGAGCTAAGACAAGATATCTAGTACATCCAAATTTTATCAGTGCATTGTATATTATGCAGTATCCTCGTATAAATAATAATTATTATTCAGAAAAGTAAACTTTTATGTCCTAATCATCTTTATAGTTTCTCTCTAAACGGCATTAATCCTACCTCCTAATCAATCTTCCAACGCAAGAAAAAAAAAAAACTTCATTTGATGATCTGCTGCATTATCATATCAACTATTTGAAAAATTACTCCTTTCGTGTGCAGAGGAAAAAACAAAAAACAAATAAGGACAATCTGTGGAATCCTTAAACAATGAAGAAAAAAACAAATAATCTACTAACTACCAAAACAGATGAACAAAAAACATTTTGAACAACAAAAGAAAAAACGACGAACAATGAATGCTTACAGTGTAAAAATTTCTTTAAAAAAAAGCAACAACATAAATATTAGTTTAAATGACTGATATAAACTAATATAGTGTGTTCAATAAGGATATTTGAAACAATGAATATATAAGCAGTACTGCTGACAGCAACACTAAATGGTCTTATTTTGAAATAATGCTCGTGATATGATGATATCCCCGATCGCTTCGATTCAATAGAAAGAAAATCCGACAAAATTTATCCTAATCAAAATAGTTATCAGATATTAGAGAATGAATACGAAAATAAATTCATCACGGAAAGGTCTTGCAGTTTTTAAGACGAGGAGAAAAGTTACCATATCAACTACGTAGTCTCCTCAGCTTTTTTTGATTTACAACAGCTATCTTCCCCTACTGTTGCAAAGACATTCCTTTGGAGAAACGCGAAATTTTCATATCTTAATTGGGAAACGTTAAATGACACATCCACCCAGTATTGCAAACTGGGATAAGAAAGAGAACATACAAATACATATAAGAAAAACCTACATTTGTAAACCACCAGACACCAGCTCAATTCTCAGATTATAATAAAATTACCTGTGTTTGAAGTCGTGTCAATCCTCTAATCCACAGAATTTGTCCAGAACGTTTCTCGTGTGTTGCCGGATCTTCATATTCGCCACTCAGGATATTTTCCGTTGACGTCACATCACCACCACCTATTGCCATATTCTTCGGCAAGCCAGAAGTCGGTATTGTTGTTACTATCTAAATATCATGAAAATACGAAATTTTACGATATAAATGATATCATTTCATCGCTTTTTCCTTTTTTTTTTTTCCTCACTGTTATCATATTACTTCCACTTATCTCTTTTTCCTTTTTCCCTCCGACTAAAATAAATATTCAGAAAATGTCCCTTTAACACCTCTCTTTCTCCCTCACTCTTCGAAATACAACAGATTATTAATAACTAGTTACTTAATACGAACAATTACTGTCTCATGAATACAAGTTATTTGTCTCCCTAACTAGAAAATACCGTTGAAAAACTATCAGCACTATAATTTACCTGGCCCCATAATAGCACACCAACGCCAAACGCTAAGCACCACAACCACTGTTCTAAATTTAATGCAGCTGTAGAAAACCAACGTCCACCAAACTGCACAATAAATATTTGTGCAATCATCGTAGTAATCCAGATAACATAATAAATAGGATTCGAAAATAAGCCCTGGAATACAAAAACTCTCGAAAGTTCCAAAATCAACAATAATCAATGGAACAACAAAGATAATGTAATGATTAAAATACAGAGAAACTTGTTGTGAGTCAAAGCCTGTAACTAATTTTGTCTGTTCTAATCATCCATGATTTATTTTACAGCTGATACGACAATTTACAGACAGCCATACACCAGAATAGTACTACACTGATGCAATAAAGATTGTGCATGTTTTTTTTTTTTTTTTTATTATAAAAAAAAAAAAAAAAAAAAAAAATAAAATAAAAAAAAAAAAAA
>JARVGP010001017.1:0-24051 GCA_029876185.1 Mansonella ozzardi
ATTAAAAAAAAAAAAAAAAAAAAAAAAAAGGAGGAACAATGAATTGCATAAGCAAATTAAGGAAGAAGAAGTAAAGTTCATAAACTGGAGTTATTCAGTAGCTTCCTGAAGTTGAATGGCTCCTAATGTTTCTATTGTTGTTTTTTGGAAGTTTTTTTGGAATAGATCGGACGACATGCAGCTGCGATCGGCACAGTATGAGGCAAAATACAATTTGGTTGCAATATCACTTCTGATTCATTTGTACATTGACTTATTTGCTAGTTTTTAGTAAAAAACATTTGGCAATTTAATTGAAGCAGTGTACACCTGTCGATAAATTATTCCCTCACTTGTTCTATTCAAAATTTTTAGGATTGCATTATTTTCATCTTTTAATAGGGAGGGAAATTGATGAAATAAAACTTTAATTAAAGATAAAGAAAAAGAACACAAAATATTTGGAAATAAAAGAATATTAGCGAAGAAAAATGTTGTTTTCGATTACAGTGCCAAAGAATCATTTCTTTATGAAAGAGCTAAGGAGATATTTCCTGAATAGATTGATCGCACCAAAGTCTTATACGAATAATTCGCCAATTCCACTCATATTTCTCGAAACGATGTAATAAGCGATAAATTTTTGAAAACAGCAGCACTGAAGAAGGACTCACCATTTCTTTGAATAGGTTGGAGCTTAGATGCTATTGACTCCAATGCATTCATTTCATTGCTGAAGTCGATATTCTTTAAACATTCTTTCTTCTGCACTGAAGAAGGACTCATCAACCGATGCGAGCCAGAATCGGAATCCTGAACTGAGTAAGGATGAGCAATTGAAACTTGGTAGGCATACTGATACTAGAACGAGTAAGGATAGAAAAAGTTTAACTTTGCTAAAAATAGATTTCATTCTATTTATATTTTTGAAGTGATTTAGGTGACATGTTTCGATGTATGAGGAATTCTCGAATTCTGGATATTGATAGACAGAGGGAATATAGATTGCACCTTTTAGAATTTTTTAATTTTTGTAATATGAAATAGAATAGAATGAAATAAATGCCGACCGAACCTGCAATTGCATCGGCAATTCATATCGACTGTCTGTTTTAGCGGTCATGTCCTTTATATCTTTTTTGGCTCGTTGTTGTCGGATTGTGTTGAACTTTTTTAGCAAACGATGTACTTCTTCCAGACAATCCTGTTCACTCTGTTTTATGTCAGGAATTTTAACTGCAAGTAAATTTTATTGAATTTTCTTCCTCTCTTCTAACTTCTGTAAAACATTACGAAAGGTCGAAGCGATTATTAGCTTCGACAGTAAAAAATCTGTGACATTCACATTCTAATTACTTGTTATCATTCACGTCTTCATTTCGCTTAAAAAAGAAATGTTTTCAGTGAACTGCAAAATTTATTGCTGGGAAAATTTTAAATCTAATAGTTTTAAGCTTGCAATCGCGCAAGTTCTGTTGATTTATGTTTCTTCAAATTACCTGAAGTACTGGTAGTGATGGAAGTTGTGATAACGCTGGAAATGGCTTCCGGTTGAAATGGTCCATTAAGGCATGCTTCATCATTATCTTTTATTTCAGTCCTTTTAATCTGATCGTTCACTTCTCTTTGCTGTAAATGCTCAGCAATTTTGCGCCCACATCTAATGATTTTGTTTACAGTGGTCAGATGCGATCAAATATAATTGACCTTTTAGGAAATGTTAAAGTATGAAATAAAATGAAGTGGAAAAGAGGACGATGCTGAAATAAAGAACAACTAATCATACAATCAGCAATTATATTATTTATAAAACGAATACTTTATTTTGAATAAGTTATATATCAACAACTATTTGGCTTGGCAATTTGCAAATAGTTCGTTGCATTGTTAGTTTTATTGTTGTAGTTGACGGTGCATTACCTGTTTTATTGATTTTAAAAGTGAAAATACCTGGAAATGCTTGAAGTTGGTTGAGGATGATACGCTTGGTACTGTGGAAAGCTCCGTCATAATTGCCTTATCATTAGGCGTTGCCAATTTCACCATCATTCTTTCTGAACTGCTCAAAACTGGTAATTGTTTATTTCCTTTGTTTTGTTCTGTCTCAAAGCTTTCTGGAAAAGGTATGAATGGACATAAAAAAACTTTGTTTTCTGTTCATCTATGAATAATGTAAACAGAGCCTGAATAATGTGAATAATAATAATGTAAACAGAGTTTCTGGTCAATTTATATAGCAGTAAAAAAATTTTAACATGGTACCATCATGCTGATTTTTCCGAATGTGTCTCTGCGCGTCTACCAAAGATTCCCTCGGAGATTTGGTGTTTACAATAGGTAAACTGCAACCTTGTCGAAAACAAACTTTATTGAGCTATAAACGAACAGAAAGTCGGAAAAAATTTTAAGATCAGGAAAGAAAATCATTTTGTCTTGCAGGATAGTAATATGGTAATAATTCGACGACCTTTTTATGTGAAAGGGTAGAAGGAGTCGCGGAGATTTTTTCGAACTTTCTTCGTATCAATGCAATCGTTTTAGCATTGCAATTTGCTTTAGTATTATCAGGAATTATAGCAGTGTGATATAAATAGCTGCCATTCAACTCTACCGTGTCAGTCATCTGCAATAAATAATGTTTGATCAGTACGGGAAACAGATCACAGTAGTGGATCTGATCTGAATATTTCTAGGTTATGGTATTCCTTTTAGTACTTGATATATTGTAAGAAGTGTACCTTTAACGCTGGTGCAAAATCCGATTCATCCTTCTGTCCATCATAGGAATTCAAACCATTTCTTGCAGAATTGAGAACTTTATTTATGCATCTAAAAATTAGTCAGCTGTTCTGTTTGAAGATTATAATTTAAAACTTTGGCCAGACTTTTAAAATCCGGAAAATACCACAAATTAAATTCGAAAATATTTGTTGTAGAGAACTAACGTTGATTTTGAAACTGTGCGCTGAGGAATACCATTGATTACAATGGAATTATCTTCAGATGATTTTCGTTGCTTAAAATGTAGCGATCGAAACGAAGACACTTCATTAGACATCTTAGATAATTGCAAAAAGCGAGCACACAACTTCTGAACTGTCCCTGCTCCATAACTGATTTCTAAATTTATAAGCATTTTCAACTTTTTTATTCAATATATTGGAAAATGGGATAAATTTGTTGAGTATGAAGCCAAGATTTAAGACTTTTTATTGAATAGTTCAGAAATTTTCAAATAACCATTCGCTGCTGAATCGCCATTGCTGTTAGCTTCTTCGGTTTGTTTACTAAATTCGAGATTCTGAAATGACTAAAAGCTCACTGAATGATCACTGAAGCACTGAGAGCTGTTTCTCGACACAATAGGTTATTTCTTAGTTTTTTGGATAGCAAATGTTTCGATAGGAATTCAAAGAAAATCTAAAATTAGCTCAGTTAATAAATCCGGCAAAAAGTACGATATATGTCAGTAAAACAGCAGGAAAATAAATTCGTTAATGAAAACAAACGTTCGTGTCGCTTGAAATCATTTTCTTTTCCAAAATACTGGATGTGAAATGTCTGCTCTGCACAGAATGTTTGAAAGAAGGTTTGAAATTGAAGGATAGAACAAAATGAACTAAAGTATTGTTACTGGTAAATATATTTGAATTTTTCGCGATCTGAAAATGAACAATTCAATTTTTTCTAAAAAAATAGGAGTTTTGAGGAAAAATAACAATAAAAAAACGCAGCTTCGAATTAAAATTCCAAAAAATCGCTCTTTTCTGTTTAAATCCAACTTTTTTCAAAAAATTTGATCTGCCGAGAATTTCTTTTTCTGTTCATGCGTAACCCAATTAGTGTGAGAAATACGATTAATAGATTGATAGTTGAATAAGTTGAGCACACTTGTAAGAAAAATACTGAGCAATATTTCATTCTAATTGAACTTTGTTCTCCAAGTTTGAATATTTCTTTTTCTGTTCGAACAAATTAAATCGTAGTTTTCTTTTTTTTACAAAAAACACAATGAATTAAGAAATAAAAATATTTGCAAATTTGCTAAACCAATTAAGCAGATTAATAAGGTATTAAAATCAAGAGAGTTCAATCGTTGCTGGATTATATTTTTTCTGCATTTACATAACTTTCTGAAATGAGAGATGAGATGGTTGTGCATACAGGTGTGCATGTCATCATCTAATCGTATGTGCATCCAGGTTGCATGTCATCATCTAGTCGTAGGTGCATGCGGGTATTGCGCAATTTTGCACAACGTATTAAATATCTGATTGTAAAGCTTGGTTCGACCATTTGACTAAAAAACCAACACTAACCGTCTCTCCTTTTACAGCTGATACATTAGAAATTGTTGTTAGTGACGTTGAAATTGCTTTATTTTGAGATAATTAAAAAAAGTTCGTTTCTAACGTGAACATAAAGTGAACATTTCTAACATACGAAAAAACGAATCTACAGATTTTTTCGTTAGGAATAAAGAATAAAATATCTGTTCAGAGATCCTTTACCAAAGAGTCAGTCATCTCCCTAAACATTCATACACAAAGTCTATTACAAGCAGGTTGTAGAAATTGATTTTAGAGCCAATGGATGAGAATGAACATACATGGTTTACTATATAAGCACACAGATACATACACATTCACGCAGACACATTTATGTATGCATTCGAAAAAAATAACTTCTAAGAACTCTCAAGTGAATTACATCCCAAAAGCATTCTGTGACTTGGAGTAGTAGAGTAGCTTTATCTATGTTGTGTGTGTGTGTATGTGTATGTGTATATGTTGTGTATCTGTTGTTGAAATTCTTTTTTGAAGCACCATGTCGTGAATTGATTCAATGTGATGAATTTGATCAAATATAAATCAAAATTTGAAAAAGAAAAATTTATTGCAAATTATAGTAAATATTTTGACAAGAAGGGGAATTTGATTATCATTTTACGATAAAGTATAATTAGTGTGTCAGATAGGCATGACAATATGGTTTAGGATTACAGAGAGAAGTAATAATACACTATTGCACTATTTGGGTTGCATGGATAGTATTTCTTCTTTCCTGTCGAACAATAAATATATTAATATTTTGTGCAAATCATCTACAGTTGTAGATTATTTATTAAAGATTAAATAAATTAATTTGTGTTAAAGGATTAAGGATGCAAACAGATAGCATTATGCATCAGTATTATTTTAAAAAGACCAATTAATTCGATTAATATAGTTTCACTTGATTTTTGTAACTTTCATTTGTTTTTTCAACAGAATATCATAATATGACGTATTGTTTAAAGTCTTACAACGTATGGTTCTGATTATAACAGTTCTAGTTGCTTTCATTTAGACACTAAATACCTCTTGAAAAGAGAACTCTTTTCAAGCGGATCAATACTTCTGAATGATACAAAATCTAATAGTGATAACTTTTTTTTAAAAAAAAATAATTTGCTAGAATTTCTCCAAAAGCAGTCTTTGAGCTATTATTTGGATTATGATAATTATAATAATAACACTTGTGTCGATCTTTGCAGTAATTTAGAAGTGTATGAAAGTGTATGCTTTGAAGTCATGTCTTGTTTGAGATGTGACTGTACTACTTATTACAATTCTTTGATACTTGTTATGCCGAAATAGATCATTTTGTGTAGCTTTTAAGTGAAATTAAAATATTCCGAACCTCACTAACGTTTTTGAAACACATTGTAGTGAAAAAATAAATTGAAAACTGATTAAGCATTTATTGATGATGTTTGTAAAAATGTAAACTCACCATACTCCACTTTCATTTTTCCCGGATATTTCATTTACTTAAAGTGAACTTTTAAATATTCAGACAGAATTTTTCTTTTCGCTCCAAAAAATGCTATTATCTTTGCAACAATTTTTACGATAGCTTTTCACACCTAAAATTTTTTTGTCGCTTCATTTTTTTAAACTATTCTCGATGTGCGCAAACAATATTCTCTTTTTTTCTTTTTCTTAACTCATTTTTCGCCACTGATAATCACACGAGGTAGATAAAAGTTTGACGATTGATGAGTGGACAATCGATTATTATTAACAAAAGATGAATCAAATCTATCAAAATAGACTAATTGTTAAATAAGTCTTCTTACCATTTTTCTTTGCAGTACTGTGCATTAAATTAGACAGTATTAATTCAATAAAACTTTTATTGCCAAAAAAAATGAAATGATTTCAAGTCTAGCAAATCTTACAGAGCAGATTTTCCTAATGTAATGAAACACAAAAATGGCAAAAGCCGATATCCGAAAAGTCAGAAACTGATACAGTAAGAAAAAGAATTATCTGGAAGATCTTCATTAATTATGCCGTGATAGAATCATTCCAGTCAATTCTCCCTCTAATTACCAGTGAGCAGTTTTCTTTTTTCTCTCAAAAACTCTCGTAAGATTTTTTTCTCTCAGATTCAATGAATCTAAAGCTAATATCAATCAGTGAACTGCCGAAGTCTGAAAAAGATTAAATTCCTGCTGCCATTTCTTACATTCAACTGTTCATCCCATTCCAGTCTGCAAAATTTCCCGTCTTCTTGTTGCAATCTTCTGTCATTCCGGTCAAGGACAACAGCAAGAGAGGAAAATTGTAAAATGAAGCAAATTGGATTTCATATATTGCATAAAAGATAATAACAATTCCGATCATTGAGTATTTCCATTGTAACAACTATGGAACCTTTGATTTTAAATAACTCTATTGTTAAACTATATTTCAGGCAAGAAGGTCATTTCCAGATCAAGAGATGAAACTGAATTAATTAGGAAACAATTAATTAAGATGCTAAAGAATTAATGCTTTACCAGCGCCATTAATAGAACACCAAGAAATCGGTTCTTATTTTTCGTTTGTTTTGTCTTTTAGCATGGCCTTTTTCGTTTTCGCAAGCCTCTCTTTACCGCAACATATTTAAAAAACATCTTTTTTCGCAATGCATATATCCAATTGTCACTTATATAAATTTTATGAAATTCTGCTGCTTAATCAATACATGCTCCAACTATCTTCAGCGGTAAGCCATAATTGCAGTCAAAATATGCATGATCAAGTAATTCCAGGCCTATGGAAAATAATTTGAAACATCTTGAAAATATTCCGTCTATGATATTCAACACATTCAGCATTTTTACCATTTAAAAAAAATTAATGAGTGCTTACAATTTGTAAATTTTAACACTTTTTCATGAAAGGGGGTCAATTTGATTACATCGAAATAAAATTTATATAAAATTCGTCATTAATTTTTCTCATCAATGTCAAAAAACTCGAACTAAGAAAATTTAATTTATGTTAGATGAAAAAAATAGAATCGATAGGTTAACTACCAAACAATATGATTTGTTGTTGAAAAGTAAATTAAATAACATTTCCGCACTGCAACTTTATATTACTTTTGATAAAAGTATGACAGTAAACATAAGGGCCATTGATTAATTAATAGATGATTTGAGCATTTTAAAATTTACTTCAAGGAATTTTTATTCCAAGTTCTGTTACTTTTTCGTAAGATAAATTAAAATATTTCAAATTATTAGTAAAAAAAAAAAAAAGCAAATATAAAAGCTTTCAGTCTATAAAATAAAAATTAATTTCTATGATTTTATCATAAATTTCATAGTTAAATAATAAATTGAACGATAAATGGAAGAAGCGAGATAGCAGAACAAAAAATGCTGCTTTGTTCGTTTCAATGAATGAAAAAAAAAAAAAAAAAATTAGTCAATTTAACAAAGAATGAAATTCGTATTACTGGTGATGGAGTATTAGTCGAGTAATACGTTTAATCACTTATATAGAGGAATCGATGTGCTGTACGATTATGAAGTCGTATGATCCATTAGTGATTATTGACACAAAGAGCAAAGCAAAGGCAAATCGAAAAAAGAATGTAGTCATTCAATGCTGATTGCGCAAAAGACTCTGGAAATGACCTTGTTGCAAGAAGAACACGGAGGACCTCATCATCTATCCGTATCTGAATTACATCCTAGAAATGAACTCATAATGTTATGATCAAAAAGGCAATCAGTCGATACCAGTTATGTAGATTAATTTTAACTACTAAATAATCATACATTCATTTCAAACTTTAATTAATTTTCAATCATTCAATTATACAAAAAGTAATATTCACCATAAGTTGATTATTCCTTCTATTTAACAATTAATTTCGCTAATTTGTATTTATTAGTCAAAAGTAAAGACAATTATATTGAGAATTATTTAGAAGCAAAATATGCTAAAATTCTTCATAATTTTTCTACCTTCAGATGAATTTTACTAACATGAGAGCAACATTTCAGCAATAAACATAATAATAATTCTGTTATTTAAATAGTAAGTTTAGAAGGAACTTCTAAATGTGGAGAGGAAGCAAAAGAAAGAATATTAATTAATGATGAATGCTGATGGTTGTTTGATAAAAGAGTTCTGTTTCCTAACATAGTTATCGATAATATATAATTATTGCTGAAAATGTAATCGAGGTCAATTCTGTGATTGACCTAATTTTGAAAACTAATTGAAAGCATGCGCTACCTCCTTCTTTACCATGCATATAGTTGGTCAATCGGCTAGTGGCATATTTTGTAATACACAATATTCATTCCATTCTCCCGACTAATTTGAATAAATAAGCTTAAATTACTAATCGTTTCATTTCTAATCTGGAACTGAATTTTTGTATCACCTTAAAAGCATCTATTTCAGTTTTCTTTTTCAAATATATGAAAAATAATTGGAAGTTCCGAGCAACCAAATATGTTGCTTCTTCTATTTAAACAGTAGTTCAGCTGGATGCATATTCAGTAGTACAGATAAGGCATTTCGTTTTGCACTCTCTTTAAATGTCATTAGATCATTGTAAAGTTACAAAAAGAGGCATGCTAAGGGAAGTTGAGAAGTGCACAATGAAGAAATTATTCAGAAACAAATCATTAACAAAGTATGAATTACTCTTCTAGTAGTACAGTCCTGAAATGTTTCTGCAAGAAAAGATTTGATAGGCCTTAAAATGCGTATCATATCATTTTGAAATGTGAATTAAGGCATGAAATCTCACAAATTTATTTCTTTCTTTATTGGAATAAAAGAGGAGAATAAGGAAAGTTTTTAGCTTTCAAAATCTGTCGAGATGTACTATTCTATATTAGAAAATATGCTAAAAGCAATGGAGATATGCTTCCATAATCTATCTACAATTTTTTAAAGTATTTTTTCTAAGCGGTACTATTTTAGACAACTATTATAAAATCAATGTATTCATTTGGAGCAATAAAGAGATAAATAATCAAGATGAAATTAATTTAAAGGAAAGTAATGATAAAATTAAGGAAAAGTTTTGATTGAGTTGAAACTAGGCACGACTACTTTTTTAGGCATGTCAGAAAGTCATGCAGTTGAAAGTGTAAGAAAGAATTGCTTTCGTTGGTGCTTACTGTTACCATCAATATACAAAATGTTATTTAGGATGGAACTATTTTGTTCATATAGAAACATTGGAGTAGATTTTTTGATTGATTTGAAATAATTTAAATTAAGTTTTTAGTATATTCAAATTTTAAAAGACAGCAAAATACAGGCATTTTGGATATAAATTAGCCAGATCTGAAACAAAGATCACACCTAGCATAATCACCCTAAAGAGAAAATTCTTTGAAATCATCGAAACTTTAATTTCCTCACTTATTTCAAGGACTCCGAGGAAGATAGAGTACAAATATAAACGTTGCCAATGTGATCCCTCTAATTGTGATCGTACAAACACAAACTTGGTCGTAACCAATCATTACATCTAGTGATTGACACTTTTTAACAAACACTTTTAAAATCCCAAATTGAAAGGAGCATCGAAAGTTTTGCGCTATCGATTTTGAATCTTTTTAATTTTTAAAGTTTCAAAGCAAATTTGGTACCCAATTTTAAATCATTCTGCTCTTTTGAACAATCAGTTATGATTAGCTACTTTATATTTTTGTTTTTTTCCATTTATTGTGACAGTGAACTTTTACTACATCTTATCATATTCCAGTTGGATTTCTTTTCTGCAAAATAGAAATTTAAATTTCACAAAATTTAAAAGAGGGATGTACCGTAAAAAATGCAGACAGCAAGGGAGAGTAGAAATAGTTCGGGAAGAGAGTGAAAAAGTACAGCTTGTCTCACTTCTTCTGGGTTAGGGAAAAGGGTAATCTTTGAACTTTTTTTCGAGAGGATTTTATTATATGTGGATGGCAAAAGGTTATATCTGTTGGGTAAATCAAATACTTTTAGTGATACCAAAGTAGCAAGCAATTGCATTTCTCTAACTATGTCTTATTTCAATTTGTTTGAATTTATCAAAAAAAAAAAAAGTTTTGATTGAATTTTTCATCGAATTTCAGCTTTTCTCATTAAATTTTTATCAAATTCAAATTTAAGAGCAATGCGTTTGATTCCGGAAAGTTACATCGATATTAAACCGGATCCATCATTACTTGATGCAAATTTTGATGGTTACAAACTTTCACTTGATCCATTCCCTATTTACAGTCATCCCTTGGATGTACCAGGTATGTTCATTCTCTCTCTCTTCTTCTACTTGTGCTTATTATTCATATTAATTAATTGCTTAACTGTTCATGATTTAATACAAACTTTTGTTAGCTTTTATCCGAATAATATCACTTGTATTTTTTTATTAAAATTAGCAAAAATTATTAATTATTCGATATATGATGATATGGGATGTTTCTGTGGTGGAAGAATTACTGCGATTAATTTTTGAATCAGAAAATTTTGAACCGATAATAGCTATGATAAGTTTCATTATATGAAACATTGCAGTACTATATTTCAATTTATTAGAATATTTTTAGTGCGGGAATTGCAAGCAAGCAATATTCAATATGGATTTGAACATATCAAACTTTTTAATGATATCAGTTATCTAACATATGATCATCATTCATCCGATGCTGGACATAGACGATTCGTGACAATTTTGCAAAACTTTCACTTATGCTCACTCACTTTTGATATTCAGGTTTGTAGATTGTTGTTGTGATCTATTTTAATTTCATGATAGTTTTTTGGTAGAATTAAGTTTTCTGGACATAGTTATTTTTTAACTGGCATAATATCTGGATGTTATTAATACTTTATTAGACATAATTATATAGTTTTTGTATGTATTTTGTTTAAATGATAGATAATACTATTCGCTTAATGCAGCAAGTTAGATACTTGTAAACAGTTATATATATTAACAGCTGCTAAAGCATTTTTCTTCACTTCTGTCTATTCTAGGCGACAGCATCAGTAAACAACAAATAGTATTTATTTTTTGCCAATAATATCAAACTTTTCACACAAACCTGTATTTGTAAATGGAAAATAAGATTTCAAACGAATTATCTCATCTTGTAAATAATTCCTCTCGCTGATAAATTATGATAGTGCTACTTATCATAGCATCTTTGGTGGTTGGCTAATCATCATTTGGAATTTTTAAGGCAAAGAAATTCTCAGTTGGCAAAAATCATACAGTTATTGCTGGACCAATTGATGAAGAAGAAATGCAAGATCGATATCCACCGACAGTATCGTTTCCAAGTATCGGTCATGCTTTTGTATCTAATGGCTTTGGTCGTCTCACAATGTATATTACGGGTGACCGACGCACTTCTACAGTTTGGGAGGTCTTCGCAACTATTTTCTCCTTACTTTTTTTCTAATATAAATATTGAAAAGGATAGAATTATGAGCAAATCATGCTGGCTTTTTCGTTGCTTATTTATAACTTGTTCTTTATTTTGTTTTTTTTCAAAATGTGTAAATGCATTTGATTTAGGAATGTTTAAGTGTTGAACCACTTATTGTTGATGGTAAAGTAAACTCATTTATAATTATTGAAAGTCGTTATATGGGGGACAAGTTCGATGTATTGTTACGATCTGTTGTATCCAGCAGAAAATCATCAAATCAAGGGAATTTCGTAAGCAAAATAATATGGTTAACTGTCACCAGCGGTTAGTTCTTTGTTCTGATTGGATTTCCAAAAAAAATTTATTGATTGTCATTAAAAGATTTGTATAATTAGACTTCATTTGTGTTTTTGTACGTTGTAGCATGGCAGTTAAGGTCTTGTTTTCTCAGAATACGGTCTTAGAAAGCAGAATAAAAGTCACTACATCGAAAGAAACTTGTGTCGCTAAAGTTCCGTTATTTTTCTTCAGAAAGCGGAAAAATAATGATAACTGAGATTCGCAGCATCATATGTACTGGTCACACTGAAATGGTGACATTCGACAACTTTCCCGAGAGCTTAATCGTTATAAGTACTGGTGATCTAATTTTTTGTGGGAATGGAATAACTGCTTCAGATGTTGCAGATCGGAAACTGAAGGAAGAATGTGGTAAAAATTTCTGAAGAGATTTTTCATAAAGTTAATTAATTTTGCAAAATTCCCAACTTGTTGATATTTTCAGATGTTGAAACTGCAGAGCTAGCGAAAAAGAGATATGTTTGGTCTCAAACAGGAACAGATGTGACAGCAGTGTTTTTTTGTGATGAGACAATTTCAAAAAAAGATGTTTCATTATCGCTGAGTGCATCATCTATTCATTTGTCAGTAAAGGATGTAATACTTATCGGTGGAATTCTTGGTGGCTCAGTTGATCCAACATCATCGACTTATACTATCGATGATAATAAGTACGTTCCTTGTTTGTCACGATACTGTTGCTATTAGTTAATTAATTGCTTCACAATCCAAATATGTCACTTGTTTATCTTTTATTTTTAATTTATCAACTTTAAATTTTCACCACTGGCAATATTTGTTCTTTGTTTTTCATAGTATATTCTGTAATGAATATTTCTGGTTGAGATTAGAACTGTTTTTGATCAAAAGTGGAGGAGGCTTAACTAACTGGTCGGAATTGGTGCTGCGTGATGATCAGGGCGTATATGAAATTGATCCCGAATCTGTAATTACTGCCTCGGAAATGTTAGAGCGCTTCACATCTGAATCAGAGGTTCGAGCTGTATTAATAACCTATTTCATTTTCGGCTAATTTTGCATTTCTATTTCTAAATTTTTTTAAAAGTTGAATGTTTCATTTAGATTGCAGGTAACTATGGGGTTGATCGAAATTTTAACACCGAACAAATGGAAGATTGTGATGCCAGTACGAATGACATTTGCAAAATTCGTTGGTTGAATTGTGCTGAGCAAAAATTAAATCATGAGGTGATCATCGTTACTAATTCAGTCTAAGTTATTTGATTTGCTTATACCTTTCTTTTTTCGTAAAGTGACTTAAGGAGTAGTCAAGTTTTGGCATTTTTTTTTATAATATCGGTCTTCTTTTTGCAAGATGGTGACCTAAAATTAATAATGGAACAGTTCACAAAAACTGAGTTTAAATTGCACCAATACGATCACTATACTTTGTTTTTTGAGTAACATATATAATAACATATGTTTATAGAGTGATATAACCACACACAATGTCCTGTTTTCTGTATGCTTGGATTCCGGACCACGTTTTCTTTGTATCCGCATGGATGTTGATGGTATTTTATGGAAATTTACGGAAGAAAGCAGGAAAGTTCAACATCACGCAACATTCAGTGCATTTGGATACGTTCAGGTATCGAACCTGAATGGTGTTGTAAAAATATTTAATTCGTAGTTCTTGCGGATAAGCTATTAAAGTTTGCTATTTTAACAACATAGTAAAGTGTTACTTTTGCGAGAAAATTTTTGTAAATTTGCTATCAGAGAATCGAATCTTTTCGATATTGGGAACAATTGGACCGAAATATATTTAGACTGGCTTTTATGATAATCAAAAGGTGGATCGTCTTAAAATATTAATTTATAACATATATATTTAATAGCTATCATTTTGGTGAAAGTAAGCAATCTGGCTTATTGTACTATAAATTCAAAATATTCTGTAGGCATCTAAAATGCAGAGGAAATTCAGCACCTGTCCAGCTAATTGTTCTTATGCTGTCATTGTCGAAGCAAAGCGACACGCATTTGTTTATTGGCAACCGTCTACAATAACTTCAGGTATTTATCATCTGTGTTCCATTGTGCAAACAAATAAATATTTAGCCAGTTTTATGAGATTTAGTTTTATTCAGATTTGCGGAACCGGAAAACAGGCCGTCGAGTTGCTGGAGTTGCCAAGCAGCAATTGATATCTTTATCTAAACCGTCTAAATTCGGCAATGCTAATGCTGCCACAGAGAATATTGTTGGCGTTCATGCTGATAATGAATTTCTTTTTATTTTAACTACTACAGATATTTTTGCTGTGGTTTTACAAGGACCTCAGTTATAGGAGTATATCTCTCGATTGTTTAAGCATCAAATGCATATTGTAGTAATAAAAGATCTTGACACAGTCCTTCCTATAATGCATGTAATAAGTTAATTTTTACAATTTTTTATTTGTAAAGCTGTGGAAGAATCGATATCTTTTCAGCTGTAAAGCTGGTTTTGTTGTATATATGTTGTTAATTTGCAAATAAAATTTGCATAAATGTTTTTCCTAACGCTACACGAAAGTTATACTACTATTATTGTAGGATTATATAAAATTGGACATAAAAGAAAATAATAAATGCTTCACAATGTCATAGTTTTTTTGCGGACATCGCTACCATTTGTCGGAAAAATCTTTTGTGCATTTTCTAATTTCCTATTTTTAACTTAGGTTCTGCATTTTACACTCGGCCTCGATGTTGGTTTAATCAAATAGCTAAATAGTAGCAGATTTGCTTCTTTGTAGTATTTTTTTCTCGCTATTAACTCTTTTTGAAAGTTTATTTATCATCCTTCCTAATAATTTCAGTAGTTTCTCATGTTTTAAGAGACAGATGTATAATTCTAAATGTTTGGTGTCCTTTTTTTTGCATCAATGAGATGTATAGTGTAGTAGAATTATTATAGGAATATGTCTTCATCATTTGTGGATGATCACTTCCAGTTTGCTGAAATGAATATTAGGCATACCGGTAATATGGATGAAACTATAGCAATGGTACGCCGAGCAGTACGAATGGGATACGACTGTGTTGTAGTTAATACTGACATAGGGCAGATGATGCAGGAAGATGTAAATCTGGTAACTTTTTCTTGCGGATTCAGAGAAATAGAAAGCCACTCACCGATGTTACCTCAAAGATAGTGGGATAAGGTTTAGAAATTATTTTGGGATAGGTAATCTAGATTTAAGAGTTGTTATGAATTAGATGCAGGCATTCAACTGAATCATATGTTGTTAGTTTTGCCAGCTTCTACTTTTTTTAACTTTTTTAGATAAGAATGTTTCATTTATTTTAGGGCGATGAACCACCACACAAGAGAAAAAAGAAAGGTGGTAAGGAACGAAACATTATACCGGATCCAGTTTGCATTGATTATGCCGAATTGGACACAAGTATGCTTGAAGCAAATGGGAAACGTCTCAGAATTTTCAGGTGAAACATCAGTGAACTCTTTTTTAAAATTAAATGTAACTATATCTAATGTAATGCTAAATTCTACGTTTAACTTCCATACTTGTAATTCCCTCAATTTATTTGAAAGAGATAGTATTGATACATGGAATTATGATGTAGGATTTAGCAGGTTTTAATTGACAATCATCATGATTAATCTCGAATTTTTAGCCGTCTAACTACTACGGTATCAAGCAGCACAGAGGTTCATTTACTAATGCATCATCCTCAGCTGAAAAAATACGATTTGATTGCCGTACGACCATCAGATGAACAAATTCTTCAGACGTTAAGCAAGAAGGGTGATTTTGTCGATATTATTACATACGAGCAGACATCATCGTCTGTAGGCTGGCTCAACAAAAGCAGAGTATCATTTTCAACATTTTTAAATCGTTTCACGTGATTAATGTTTCTTTTTTTCTGAGGAAGTGATGTTATGGGATTTAGTCAAGAGTCACATTTAAATTTGCAATAGTAATACAAATGATAATTGCATGCGTTTTTCAAACCTCAGTGCCTGTAATAATGTGACGAATGATAATATAGTAGAAGTTTTTTCCAGATTATTCAACTTTGTATTAATGATGGTATAACGTTTGAGATCACCTACGCCGATGCTCTAATAGACAGCAGTCAAAGACGAGAGGTATTTTTCTTAGTTATTGACGCCATAATATTTGAATTTTGAAATAGATGTGGAGATTTTCTTAAGTTTTTTGTTAATAACTTGTACATGGAGCCGTTTCACTAATTTTATTAAACAGCAAATCTTTTTTCATATTAAAAAACTGCTTGTAATTTTTTTAAATGTTTGGATCGTGAAATTTGAAACAGTTTCAGTAGCTTCAGGTATTAACAAATGGTCGGCAGTTATTAATGTCTACAAGAGGTGGTAATGGCGTTGTAATAGCAAGTGGCGCTGAAAGAATGATTGACATCAGAGCACCATATGATGCCGCCAACATTTTAGTTCTTTTTGGTATTGCTCCTGGATTCGCTCGGAAATTCGTTGCAGGCGAGTGAAGAATTTCATTAATCTCATTTGAAAGTTTTTTTTTTTACTTTTTTTCGAAAATTTCACAGGGAGTTCACGAAATTTTTTAAGGTAATGCTAGGAAGACTTTATTGAGAGCGGAATCTCGAAAGACATTGAAAGGTGGTATGCTGGTACAAACCAAAGAAGATTTACCGAAGAATCTCATTGTACGTCTGAATGTGATTGAGAAAATTATGAGGATACCAGAATTTCGAGCTCAGCTGGAAATCGTAAAGGATGAAATAGAAGAGGAGACCGAAAAGAATTGAAAAGAATTTTTTAGCACTTTTAAATTTGATTTCACAGATGGAGCTACTGCACCTTGTATTAAATTTGGAATCGATTCCGTATTGGGGAAGTTATAGGCTGCAAGATTAATCTTTCTTCTGTAACAAACCAATTTTTCTTCATTTCATGAATGTATGTAATAAAGGAAAATAAATGCGATATAAATGCATTACATCTGGCTAAATATTAGTTGTTCATCATTTTTTGTTTTGACTGTTATCAATCTTTATCTATGAAATGCACTGATTTCACTTGGTAATAAAAAATTATAACATTTTAAATATCCACCAATATTTAGTTTTGCATCCGAAATGTATGGCGAGATGCATTTCCTCTAAATTTTTCCTCATGAAGCACCAGACTGGGTCGTTATGGAATTGCTTATCACTTTGAGATTTTGGATTTATTAGTGCATAATGGAATAACAACTTTTATGAAAAACAGATGTGGAGGAAGTTTTTGGAGTTTGACCGGTATGCTGTTCGAAGTGCTTGGAGGAAAATGGTATGGAAACTGCAAAAAACACTGGGGTTGGATGCACGGTGGCCAGTGCTATGGGGTAAGTTTAAATTTTCTGGAGATTTAAACATTTACAGATTAATTGGTTTTGATTTTTCTATGAAAATTTGAGCTGGAAGCAAGCTGAAATCTCTACCTTCTGGACAGTTCATCCAAACACTCAATGCACCACAAAAAGAACAACTCTCAAGTATTATCACTGAAGTGGAGGTTAGTTAGCACTGCTCTGTGAAATTTAGGATTTTGAAGTCCAAGAATTCAAAAATTATGCTTCGTGCTGTATACGTTTTTGGCACATTTGCTTTCACCATTTTGTCATCGCCTTATTTTCTGTTTTATTAGTTGCTTGGTTTCAACTCTTTTTAGATTTACTGATGTACTTTTTTCCAAAATTTAATTTATGATGTGTTTTAGACATTTGTCAGCAATAAGTTCAAAAAAAAAAAAGGCTTTTTCTAGCTGGATTTATAAGTTCCAACTTGGTATTTTAGACAGCAGTGACTTTTTTTTTTGATGAAGTTTCCCAAGCAAACAAAAACTTTTGACAAACCCTGTGTTAAATGGGTCATTGAATTTGATGACTTTCATTTGTTATACTTTCAATATGATGCTTGTTTGATAACTTCTAGTTTTCGACGAAAATTTGAACACTGATTCAGCGTTCATTAACCAAGGGAAAACTGAAAATAAAAATACATTCTTGTAAAGTTATGTAGGTAAATTCGCTTGTTGCAGTTGCTGTCTCGTTGTTATAATTATTTTCCCGAACAACTGTCAGATGCAGATTGGAAAAGATTGCTTCAATGTGAAACTCAAAAGCAGCGCTTCAGTCATATCAAGTTTTGTCGTCAGAAAGAATTAAAGAAGTTGAAATGTGAAACGAAAAATCAGCTGAAGGTTCCTAGGAAGTTGGGAACTTCGAAACCTACATCTGGATTAGCAATGTTCATAGGTACTACACAGCAGAGTACGTTCTTGGTAATTTCCCATAAATTGTATTCTTTAATCTTTTTATCGTATGTTTTTTGAGTCCTCAAGATAGTTTTGCAATCGTTTAAGAGGCAGTATCAATCAAGATAGAAATCGTTTTCAAATAGATCTATTTGTTAATAATAATCAAGACTGCATTTTCCTAAATACTGCACTGTTTTCTCGCTAGATATTTTCAGAGCGTATTACTAATCAACGAAGATTAATGAATCACCTTCGCAATCTTCAACTGGATCCAAAGCCTGCACTGCTGGTTGATTGTCGATTTCTAAATGAACTTTCACCACAAGCTCTGTCTCAAACTTTAATCCAGCTTGCCTATTTGGCATGTGAAAACCGAGATCGACAACGCTCATGGCCCCTTTATTTTTTTAATTTTGATATGAAAAACGAGAACATCTTGGAAGCACGAGACAGGTTAATTTGGTTTATGAAGGTTTTTGGTATTTTAAAACCTTTGAAAATTGATGGAAATAAACTTCATTTTGATTACAGGCACTTGTCATTAATCAACTCATCAAGAAATATATCCCTCACAATCTCATCATCCAGTTACTTGGATTATTTTGCCCCTGAGGAAATAATTTATTTAAGTCCCCATGCAGAATCTGATTTGGAGAAAGTATGTTTTGAAACTAAAATATAGAATTTCAAATTATTTAAACATGAAAGCATAAAAAATTGGGAGCTAGCAGTTATTTTCATATGTAGGTAGATGGTTCAAAAGCATATGTTTTGGGTGGCATCGTAGATAGAGTTGCGCAACACCGTTTGCATCCCCATGCAACATTGTTAGCTGCAAAGCAAGATGGAATCAAAGTATGCCGACTACCCATCGATAGATATATCAAGTTAGTTATTTAAAGTCTTACGTCTTTATGAAGCAGTCAAAATAAGGACTTTTAGGCTGTTTTAATTGCTGACGTGGAAATAATCGCACGTGCTAGATTATTGTTTATCATTTTACATCTCACTGTCTTATTATAGCTGACCGTTTTCAAAATTTTTTAACGAAAAATAAGTTCGAATGTCATATGTAAACGAAAGATCAGAATATTATTTACAGATGGAAATCAGGTTCGAAAAGTTTGACATTGATCGCGGTAACATCAATTCTATACAGTGTATATGAATCTTGTGGTGATTGGGAATTAGCTTTTAAGAAGTAAGTCTATTTTTTTTTAACCAAAACAGCTTTGTTCTGCGGATTCCGAGCTATGAATATAGTAGGAACTTTAGTCCTACTCAGGATAAAAATTGAAATATAGATATCCTTTTAAAAGCGGAAAATGAACTGATTTCTAACTGTTTAAAGATTTTTTGAAGCATTACAAACATTTAGATATATTCCGGTAAGAAACATCAGGGGACCAGAAGAGAAGAATCCGTACGGTCGACGTTTGCACGCACACATACATGATTATGAGAGACGCTTACTAATAGAACTTAATCAAAGACTATAATTGATGTCAGATGACTACATTGGAATGTTGTATGGAAATATTAATTTTATAAATTAGTTTTCAAACATGCATACGGCTGCAAGTATGGCAGTTTTTATTGTACACAGTACATATGGCAATGCAGTGCATGAATATATAAAAATAGCGTTATTTTATAATCAGTTTTTGGCGAGATGATTCTTCTTATTCGACATATTGCATTTCCAAATTAACTTTTTGCCAATCTATATTTTTGATTTTGGAGTGTCTCGCTCTAATTTCGGTAGTGCCATTTTGACATGTACTCGATCGACTGCTTTTAAATCGATACTGCATCTAAAATGTTGTATTCAGATGGCTAAATTAAGAAATGATAATTTCTAAATTAGAATTACTTCTGGAGCTGACAGATGAATGAAATTTTGCACAAAAGGATGCAGCCTTAGGTCAAAACATAAGAGGAGAATATAGCGAAATCAGCATGAGCTTAGCCTTCGGCAAACATAGGAGATAAATATAGCTTTTTGTTATGTAGATGTTTTTTGATGAATTTAGTTAATATTGAAAGCGAGGAAAAGATGTTTTGGCATCGATGAAGAACTTCTTTAAGTATTAATAGATAAACACATAAAATAAGGTCGAAATTCGAAATAAAGTTTAGACCTATGTATCTGTGGATTACGATGCTTACTGCAAAATACATGCCCACATGCGCAGTGTATTTCTCTATCAGCTATTTGCAGCTTCATTCGACATAGACCGCATCGTTTGTTCTTCATCTCTTCTTTTATCTAGAACAAACTTCTACATGTATAGCTTTATCTTTATTGTTGTTCATACTTCATGATTTGTTTCTGAATATTTAGGGAAATAATTTGAAAATTGAATGAAATTCCGGCAATATTTTAAAAATTATTAGTTTATGATACAAAATGATGGTAATCATTTAGTGAAGTACATCTTTTGATAATGTGCTTATATCACTGTATAAAAGTTGAAATTGAAGAAGAAAATAAATTTTATTTCTAAACATGATCATTTTAATTCACATACTGGAATTATCATTTATCTGCAGATTAGAATATTAACTTTTACTTTAAGCAATTCCTCTTTGCTTGATGGAACATCGAATTCTTCTTCATCAAATTTCATCTGTTTGACTGTTTCCCGTGGATCAAAATACGTTGCTAATTCCTGTTGTTTTATATTGTCAGTGATACCCCTTGAAATTAAAAATAGATGGCGATAAAATAATAGAGGATTTGTATACTGGTCTGATATCCCAAGATATTAAATATAATTTGCTTGAGAGTGACATTTGCCAAAAAGACTTACGCGCAAGAACTGTTCAATGATAGTGATGTTTGCGGGAGTATATCGGTGGTTACTTTTCCGGGTATTTCTTGAATTCCTTGTTGTTTCTTTAGATTATTCTGTCGAATTTTTTCTCTTCGTTGTATCAATAATTTCATTTTTTCTCGCATTCGCTGATGCTCTATTTCTTTGTTTTTGCAGGGTGTAACTTGAATATGTTCAACAGATCTGAATGATCAGAACATGATTAAAACAATTTTAAAATGTGCCTAATGCAATTGATGTGTGCTGCAATTTATGTCAATTGCATTAAGCATTAAGTATCATTAAGCATTAAACATCACTAAGCATTAAGCATCATCCTAATGATTTGAAAAAAAAGAAAATTCTGTATTGAAAATTCGCAAAAATAAAATGCATGCTAAGTAAAAAAAAAAAAAAAGCAATCAAAAAGTAAGGATTACTCGATAAAATCTGATTCACAACTGTCGCTAGATGGTAGAGAACGAATCATATTTCGTAGATTAGCCAATGACTGGGACATTCGAATTAATGCTGCAATCTCTTCACGATCATTATTACCGGCAATTGGTTTTACTAACAACCACAATACACTGCCCGAAGTAATGCCAAACGATGACACAGAGTCGCTTTCATTTCTGAAAAAAAACTAAAGTCATTTTCAAAATTTTAACCACATATGTCACATCAGATTTAAGCAACCATTGAAAAGCTATAATAGAACTACTGTCAGCATTATAGAAATCAAATCAAAGCAATCAAATCCAGACATTCTATAAATATGGATCATTTTTATAATATATATTTATAAAAGTTATTACTTAAAAAAAACCAATATGTATATTTACGAAAGAAAGATTTTTAAAACAACTAACTTTAATTCTTTATTATTATGAATGAGAGTGATTTGATGTTTGCCGCCGAGTCGCGCAATCAAATAGTTCTTCAGCACACGTATACTTGTTGTTTTCTTTACCAATAAATTCAATGGTTTGAACGATGATACGGTTGATTTAATTGTAATCTAGAATAGAAGGTCTCAGAATGTTAATTTTATGGCTTGTAATTTATTCAAGAATTTTAATATTAAAGAAATAATATTAAGACTTGTGGGACTTGATTTAATTTAAAAGAAAAAATTTTAAAATATCGGTCGGCATCACTTCCTGCTAAATTTTGCATTTCATTGAAATTACTAATAAATCAGTATCACTTACTGTCAGCAAATCAGTTTTGGATACGTGACTGTCTGATTTAGATTTTCTTGCTGTTTTATAGACTGAAAAAAAATTAACAAATTCCTTCACAATCATATACTGTATTTCATTTTCCTGGTTTATAGGTATCATTAAGCTAAGTAATTGAACATTGTTACTCATAAGTTGATGTTTCAAATTTTGAAGGGCCATCCATTTCCGGTAGTATTTTGTGAAAAATATTCGCAAACATCATGAAGAATTGAATGTTAAGTTACTTGGTGCGCTAGAAACTTCAGAAGATTCACCACGGTGAGAAGCTAGCGCTGTCAATAGACTTGTGTTTCTTTCTTCTGATGTTCTGCAAATTACTGTAGCATAATTATCGCTGCATAATATTTTGTCAATTTAAACCAAACAAATTATTGAAATTTATACTTTTGATGAGCAATTCCTTCATTTTTCTTTTGCGAAGAAGCTTCGTTAACAGTTTTCATGTTCGCAAACACTGAAAACGGTAAGTAAAAAGCTATCAAATTACTGTAACAATATTTTGACATTCACATATGATTAGACATACACGACGAATTGGATAAACGTGTTTGTGTTTGTTGTGAGTTAGACGGAACAGTAGTAATTTTTTCCGGTGTTTTATCTTCCTGTAAAAACATTGTTAAAATGGGTAGAAAATCTTTGAGAATGATCGGAATCATTTTATGTAGAAAAGATTTTAAAATTGAGTGAATTAACTAATTTTTGGAGTGGAAAAATTTGTTGAAGTTTACGAAAACAAATTTCTTCACTTACTCTTTCTTGCAGCAATATTTTAGCAATCTTCTGGATTGTCAATAAAAAAATTAAAGTTCAACAGAACATCATCTCTAATTTTCTTACTAGTCGAATCAATGCATTTCATTTGTTTGACTTTCGTTCTTGAATTTTCAAGTTAAAGTATTCATTTTACCATTTTCGTAGAGGAGATCTCTACCCAGCACATTCAGTTGAAATTCTGATATGCGATACTCCTAATAAACTTACCTGCTCAGTCGATACACTTTCTTGCTAACCAGAATAGGATAGCTTACCTTTGAGTTCCCGTTGCCATCACTGTCTTTCATCAGTTAGAGTCCTATTTCAATCTCGCCTTACTCTACAAAACTTGCCACTCAGCAAATAATAAATAATGAAGAATGAAGTCTCTATGCGATTGCAAACAATTTATACGTATGCTAAGCATCATACAACCACGTTCACGCGCAGAATCGCACAAACGTGCGATTCTTGGACCATACATTTTCGTTTTTGCTTTGCTTCTTTTTCTACTACTTACATGGATGCCAAAACACAGTTTTATCGACTTATTAATTGATCGAATCATTGGCCTAAGTCTGTATTTACAGTTGATGGTAAATCTTAAATGATTTAACAGTGATAGGATATGCTTGATAGTCTCAGACCTGATAATCTCAGCATTACATTTCTCCATCTTACATTTTGTTTATACTAACTATGCTTTTTTTAATTATTTGAATGATTATTCAATTCCACTTATATTTCTGATTTATTTTTTTTTACTTAGAGTCAGTCTTACATGCCTTGTTACCTAAAAGAACACATTGTATTTCAGTGTTTTTCAACTGTATATGTCGATTAAAACAGTTGATAAAATATTTTGCAGTGATGAGAAAAAAAAAAAAAAAAAAAAATGAGAAGATCGCTCGCTGTAAATAGTTATCATATG
>JARVGP010001018.1:0-24223 GCA_029876185.1 Mansonella ozzardi
ATAATATGGATCAATTCCAGAATTCTAAGTGATAATGTGGAACAATTCCAGAATTTCAAGTGATAATGTGGAACAATTCCAGAATTCTAAGTGATAATGTGGAACAATTCCAGAATTCTAAGTGATAATGTGGTACAATTCCAGAATTCTAAGTGATAATGTGGTACAATTCCAGAATTCTAAGTGATAATGTGAAACAATTCCAGAATCCTAAGTGATAATGTGGAACAATTCAATTAATTTGTAAAACTATAAAGAAGCAACATATGAAACTAATAGAGTTCCTGGTAGAGAGGAAAATGATTTGGGAGAATATAACTCCGAGAGTTCCTATCTATAAACGACTGGGTTAACAAAAAAAAAAAAAAAAACTGTGAGAAAGGCCATCGGAAAGATTGGTACGGAAGAAGAAATTTTTTAACATTGATTGCGGAGATAGAAGGAATCTTAAATACTCAATCACTAAATCATATATATATTAACCTTAGATAAAAATGTGACAATACATCTAATAGTTTTCATATAAGCCAAGAAAGCCTTGGTCCAAAGCTTACCAGTGATTTTGACAAACAGGTAAATACATCCCGGAAACATTAAACTAGAGGGAACGACTCATCCATTCATCCATTGATGGATTCACACGCTTAAAGTGCTCGACGCATTCTACAAATTATAGAAAACAGAGTATTTGAATAGCTTCAACCTAAGAAGACGGACCTGGAATGGAACATGTGAATCCCAGATCTATCAGAGAACACTCACCGTAAGTGGAAGAGATCATTTCAATGGACGAACCTGAAATTCCTCGAAGTTTCTTGAAATCAGTAAAAATGAACATAAAGAAAAATGAAATCACGAGAGTCGTAATAGCGGAAATACAATACGAATTTAGCGAGATGAACAATCCTATTTTTCATTTCATATCGAATTTCATTTCATTTTCATTTTCCATTTCATATCGAATTTCATTTCATTTTCATTTTTCATTTCATATCAAATTTCATTTCATATCAAATAAACAAACAAAAGCATAAATAAAACAACAATTGTTTAGAAGCGCAAATGTCACTTAAAGCATAGAAATGATTTGTAACTTAACTGTACTGGCAAAGATAAATGTATTATGGAGCTCAATATTCCACAACTTGTTCCATAAACTTTCCATAATGATTTTCGATATACTATCATTACTTCTTCTTATACGGACTTCTTATACGGAAATTAATCGAGATTCTGGAAATTAGTAAAAATAAAGGAACTAAAAAACAGAAGGATGGAATTTATCAAAAGAGTCGCAATAATAGAAGTGCAGTATCGGAAGCTCCATATCAGGCCTATAAATATGTTATATCATCTCGTAGACATCGACGCAACGTTGAAGGGAGGACAACTTGAAGAAAGTCGGAAAGGAATTCATAGCACTCCTGTTAAGCAAAGCAAAGTGAATTTATTGAATCGTTCTGTTTAATGACGCAAAATAATTTGTAATATTTTATAAATAAAATACTTTGTTTTTTTTTTTGGAATAATTTGTAAGTAAAATAATATATAACACAAAAATTATTGAAATGTTTTGCTAGAAGTAATTATGTGAACATTGTAATTCGGATAGTTATCTCACGAGATGAATCGCTTATTCGTTCTTATCATATTGCCATGCCTTAAGGTGATAAATCGTTTATTCTCTTCGTATTGCCATGCCTTAAAGTGATCAGTCGCTTATTCTCTCCTATCTTATTACCATACTTCCGAAATTCCTTTGTTTGTTATGCTTGTATTTTACATAGTTGTATTCTGCCTTCTCCCCTCTTTTACAAATTTCACTTTTCCATTAGGCTTAGGTTTGATTTTAACTTAGCTTATCGATCGATTAGAGATTTTCTTCAGTTCCAAGTCCTTTTATCATCTTTTTTTGGTTACTACTTTTCTTCACGATTCTTTTGCACTATTGCTTATCATTTGTTGCATGCTTATGCTCTTGTTAGTGATAATTTTAACGAGCAGTACTATAAGTGATTAAAATTTGTAGTCAATTGTATTGTGGCAACTTTCCATCTTAAATTGTTCATAACACGGCTTTTATTATAATTTGATTTAAAAATTTTTTTTCCATTCAAAATTATACAAGCATTTGACTTAAATATTCCTCTACGCTGTTGACTTGTTATTTTCGATAATATTTTCAGGATTTTATTTTCCAAGTGATCTTTTCTCATTTAAAAGTATATAAAGATAACAAAAATATAACAGTAATCAGTTGAAGTAATAATATTTAATTTATGTTGACGCAAATCCAATTGTACCACATGCTAGCGGTAATACATTTTTGCTACGTAACGACCATTCCATTACTGATAGTTTATGGATCACCAACGAATGGCCAATCAATGAGATATCTTTTGGCCAATTGATTTCTCGATCTAAATGCATTCAAAAATTTTGCTATATTCTTCATTAAAATATTATATATGATTTTTATAAAATAATTCTTGATTTTTGAGAAAAATTACAAATAATATTGAGAAAAAAAAAAAGACTTTCGGTGAAATTATTTTTCTTATGGGAAATTACTTAAACGCCAATTGTTCTTTCATTTTACTACTCAATACTTCCCCAAGTTAGTATCAAGTCTACATTTCTGGTATTTAAATTTGATATCTTCCGAAAATTTAGACATATTTCATCTCATAAAATGATCATATATGTGATTATTTCCACATTTTTGTTTTTAGCATTAACCAAAATTTAACGATTCTTATGATGAATCTCGACAAAAAATAAATGAGTTTTTTGCAAGATTTATTATTGTTTCACTGATTAAATGATATCTTTTATATTGTCATTTAGTTTAAAAATTAATTGGACTTTTATTAATGAATTTTTAATTTTTCCAACAAATTTTAACCGAACTATAAATTTCTATCAATGTATATACCTTTTGCACCTTGTCTTTAACCATTTCTCTTTGAGAGCATAATGAAAGCTTGAAAAACGAATGAATAACGGATGAAAAATGAAAAAAAAAAAAGTTGAATGAAAAAAATTTTTAAAAAACAATTGTCTTCACTTTAGCATTTTTTGTACTATTAGAAGTAAAAATAATTTCAATCATACTGTAACAAACCAATTCTTGCATTTTGATTGTCATCATCCACTTTAATATTCCCGAATATAGCAGATACATTGAATTTTTTGTCAGGTATCATAATGGAGCCAATATTAGCGCAAGAATCGGATAAATCACCAGCCTGATGTACAGTCAGTGCATGTTCGCCATTCGGTAATCCTGAATTTACTCGAATTTTTATTTTAATTTATTTTCTGAACTGATTATTTAATTTTTTTCCACTTGAACTTACTTGATTTTTTATTAAGTATATATATAGTTGTAAGGGAATCATCTTATTGAGTTAGAGAATTATCTTAATCCAAACAACATTCAAAACAATCACTCATTAACAAGTAATCGCCAATTACCATAATTGTATTAGATTAATAAATTGAAAAAAAATCTTTTGAGTTTGAGTTATCATTCAATTCTAACATAATTGATTAACGCATAGTACAGAATGCTACTTTTCATACAAAAGAATTTAAATCTAATTTGCATATAAAAGAAAAAATGTTCGAAATATTTTTAAAGGAGTAAAATTTAAATGGTTATTTGGAAATACACAAAGTACAAAAATTGCTTCATCATTACAAAAATTACAGTTAAATTCCTGCTTTTCTTTCATTATATCGACCTTTTGCTTCTTTTCTGTTAAACAGAAAAAAATTTGTTATTTTTCATAGCACAATGCAATAAAAGTTTTTCGCGATAATTTATTACTGCTATTTTTGCGAATGTTAATATGAAAATAATATTTGGTAAATAGGGAAATCAAAACGCACTAAAAAGTTTTGAATGAACGAAATCCTTTCGAATGCAAAAATTTTATAAAATTTTAATTTTTTCTTTCTTTACCTTTTTTGTACTGTAACAAATACAAAATAATTTTCAAATGGAATAAAAACGAAAAAAGTAATTATAATATTGTGAATATAAATAAGATTGAAAAATACAAAAGTATAACTTTTCACAACTAATATATGTTATCATCGATATTTAATCAAATTTTAAATTATAATTAAAAATTAAGAAGAAAACATGGAAAATAGGTAAATTATTATTGAAATTATGTATTTAAATAAAGTTGAAATGTATTTTAAGTATGATAAATAAACTAAAGCATCAGTAGTAATAATAGCAAGTATTAAAAAATCATTAAATGAGTTGAGAAATACAAAATCTTGGTAGAAGTCGATAATTACTAAAAAGAAATTAATGAGCTAATAACTAATAGCGCGCCTATTAGTCTATTAATTCTAATTATGGCAAATAATTATGACAAATTCTATATTTTTTTTTTAAATCAAAATTTGTTTGTCAGCAAGTACTTGTTTTAAAACATATATTAATTAATATTTGTCTTTATTATTTATTCTTACTGTTTAGATAAACTTTATCATTTCAATGAAATTATAGAATTCAAAACCGCAGTTTTTTTTTTTTTTTTTAAAACTCAACTATGTAACAACTTTTAATCGTTTAATCTCGGTGATTATCCATCATTCTCTGCTTTTTTGCTCTTTTTCTTTCTCGATTTTTTAATCATTTAAAAAACTTTCAATTTTTGGTTTAAAAAAGGTTCGTGTATGCATGAATTCTATTATTAGTAATATTGAAATTTGTTGCAAATAAATATTTACCTTCAATTGTACCTTCTAATTTAATTTTTTCTTTATTAATCTCTTTGATTTTCACATCACCAATAACTTTATTTTCATTGCTTAGCATTTTTACAGTTGCTATTTCTTTATAGGGATTATTTGGCTCTTGTATCGTTGTACGCTTTTCCTCTTCATCAGTACCATGATATTTTTCTAAAATATTTCTGGATTTTAATAGAACTAGAATTAATTGCTTCCTTCCTTTTAATTTAAAAAAGAAATTGAATCTGCAAAAGATTTCATTGTGATTGAAGATTTTAAAATTAGGCTTGCAACTTTTTTTAAAGAAAAATTGCTAAAAATTTTCAGTCTGCAAAAATTATTATTAACAATAAAAATTATGTTGCAATTACATAATTGTCGAAATATTAATCACTTTGCTACCAATAAGTTTTAAGAAGTGATTGAAAAAGATTATAATAACCAAATTAAACTTTGTTTTTTAGAATAAAATTTAAAGAAAAAATCGAAATCGAAATACAAAACTACCTTGCCGAAAACATTCTGTTTTTAGTACACATGGAGCCATTACGTTATTTCGTGCTTTCACATAACCGTATCCACAGTGGCAGCCAGGATTACAGGTTGAGGAACATACCGGTATTGCAGGTTGTCCACAGTATTCTGGGCATAAATTACCACATGGATCCCAATAAGCGTGTGGATCGAGACAAGTGCAACGTGATCGTTTCGAACTGATTATTGCAAATAGATTTGAACGACAACAGCGCTAAAATATCATTTTTTTTGTAATTAACTTTTAATTCTTCATTATCAAGATTACATCACTTTGATTTGGTCTCAAAATATTTAGCTTATACAATAGTTTTGAAACCATCAAATGAAATTTTAATAATATCTTTCAACAAATATAACGCTAACATATTTAAAAGAAAATATAATATTGTGATTAATATGACTTGATTTGTTTACCTGCTGGATTGGGCAGTCAGAATCAAAATTGCAAAATTTTCCACTCAAATCAATTGTTGTCATAGGACATTCTGCCATATTAGCTATAAAAATTAGCAGTTTAACATATTTTCATAACTTGTACAAACTAAGGATCAAATTAGTTGTTGAAATGAATCAGTTGCTGAAAAAAATCAATAATCCGGAAGATGTACTTGAATTATTGTTTTCCGGACTGAATGATATGGCCAAAATCGAAGCATTGGTCATTGGACATTGACTTAGTGGTATACATTTAGACGTACGCCAGTTTACAGCATCTTCAAATACGAATCCTAAAATTAGATATGTACAGGATAGAATTATTGATTATTCCATCGAATCAAACAACTTCAAAGTTTTTATTTTGGGATATTTACGAAATTATGCAAAATTTTCAAAAAATTTTTTGGAAAAAAAATGCGAACCGGATTTGCAGAAACATCCGGATACACATGGTGAACATGTTTGTGGTATTCGATTATTGCAACCCATTGGACATGACGTAGCACAAGCCTGATACTCTTTTAGTGGATCAGAACACTGAGAACCACATTCACTGGGAAGTACACAACGTGAATTAGGATTATGTGAATCAAGCAATAGGTATGGTTTACGACAAATGCAGCCAGGAGTACAATCACTTGATTTACATTGCGTTTCCGGATTTGAGCAACTAGGTGAACATCTGTATAAAAATTATGTGTTGTAAATCCAAAAAGATGATTTCATTCAACATTATTAAAATATACTCATAATTTTTTCCCTGAATCTTGTTTTGATAAAATTTTTTTGCTGATTGTTTTCTTGCATTCATACGATATGAAAATTAATGAATGTTTCATAATTAAAAAAATAACAGAGTAAAAATAAAAGTAAATACAAAATATGGAAGAATGAAAGAATCAAAGAAGTTAATTCGTTTAACTAACTCATTGAGAAAGCAATGTGTCCATTCTTTTCGAGGATCAGAACAAATTTGTTGTTGATATGTTAATGACTGACATTGTTGTGGTAGTATACATTGGGAATTCAAATTATAAGCATCTTGTAGAATATATGGATTACGACAGAAACATCCGGCAACACATTGTGTACCACAGAAGCCAGCAATTTGATTATTGCAACCAACTGAGATGAAACAAAATAAAGGAAAATGTAGAAAAAATGATCAATAGCAATAATTTTTTTCTTTTTTTGAATCCATTTATTAACATTTTTTCTGGGATTTGAATTTTTTCTTCTTTGCAATTATAGTTTATTTAAATGATGATTACATATATAAAATAATATCACTGAAGCTTTAGCTATGAATGATTTAAAAAGAGATGGAAAATCTGATAACCTGGACAACCAGAACCACAAATTTGAAAATTCTTTAATGAATCGCTGCATCGCATTAATAAAGGTTGAGTGATTGAATCTTCGCTATGTTTGGGAAATGAGTGGGAGGTTTTGTTATTCATTGAGACAAACTGAATGGTAGCATTCAATGGAATATAATCTTTTACTAATAAAGGGCAGTATATGGGTAGGATGCATCTGAAATTCAAAAGATTTTCGTCATTTTAAATTTCAATAAAATTTTAATTCGGATGAGATAAAAATCTTGAATATAACATCAAAAAAGAATTTTAATCGAAAGCAATTTTCGTTATCCATTTTTATAGAAATTTAATTTAATAAAATTAACTACTAATCAAACCAAAATCAAAACCCATCATTTTGAATCTATGATAAAACTCTGACACGAATCACCAAAGATCAGTTAATTGAATGGAAATATTACTGAAAAGTATTCGAGATCCTCTGAAATATCACTCTGATTTAATTGGAAATGCTCACTTCGAATGAAATGGATCTGAACCATTCTCGAGAATATATGGAATTTTACAAAAGCATCCTTCCACACACTCTTCATCTACACATTTATCTTTTTGAGGAGAGCAGGAAATTGGACAAGCTGAACCACAAGTTTTATATTCACGTAAAGGATCGCTGCAACGTATTTCTATTTCAGTAATCTGTTGAGGACATTCATTCTGCGGGATACACGCTGCACTAAGGTCATTTCTTTGACGAACAAAACCTGAAAAGAAGATTTATTAAGATTTTATTTAATATTTCGATCAACTTTATATCATAAACCTATTTTTAAATAAATTCATGCTTTTTTTAGGATAAGGCTCTCTTAGATGAATGTTAATTTTTCGTTTAATAATTTTATTGTTGCCTATTAATTAAAATTGGTAAATCTTAAATATTTGAGTTAGATTGGATTTTGTAAATAGAAAAGAAAAATGATATGCTTAAGTTAACATATAATTTTTTTTTCAAAATAATTAGTTCAAAAGTTTGGAAACCTGGTTTGCATTGACATCCACTCTTGCATCGTTCAATGAAACATGGAATCGTTGTTTTTGAAAAGCAGGTTGGTTTACATGAGTCAACACACTCCACAAATTGTTCATTTTCGGCACATATTGTCGTTGAACTAGTTGAAGAAGAATGCGTTAACGATTGATCTACAAGAGATGATGATATTGTCAAGTAATTTGATTTTTAATTTATTATCTTCATAAATTATCCGCAAGACTTTAAATTAAATATTTCATATGCTAAGCTTTTTTTAAACAAGTATTACATTCTGTTGATTGTTAGAAATTCTTAAGGTGCTAAATTAATATGAGTCGAAAATTCTCGCTCAGTAATCAAGTAAATAAAAATAATATTTCTCTCAAAAAATGAAGAAGATATAAGTTACCAGTATTATTAAGTTTAATATTTGTGGAACAAGCCCATCCACCAGTTAAAATCGGACAACATTTCTGCGAACCGGAACAATCACTGTCACAGTGACAAAGTTTCGATGTACTAGTAAATGATGCTGGTTGTTTTGGACATTCCCCATATTTTGACAACAAACATTTATCATTGAATCTAATACTTTTAGTCTGAAGTTGCTGTTTTAGATCTGCACCTTGATGTTTGGACAATGTAATGATCGACTGGTTCTCTTGTTTTGGATTTGTTAAATTTTCCTGCTTTCGATGCACTTCCACATGTTTTCGTTTCTCCTCCATAATACGCTTTGCTGTTAATCGTAGTGTTTCACATGCTCTGTTGGAGTCTGCTGTTTTTGGTTTCAACCAACCAATAATTTGGCCAAATCGTGAAACACACCAACACTCTTCAGTTCCGACGCGGCACTGTACTGCCCGATAATATTTTCCAGTAGGATCACATTGAGGAATATGTACACCAATAACATTAGTATTTGGCAGATCGTTTAGTATCCGATGTCGTTGCTGCAAACATACTGCAAGAAGAGACGCTGTTTATAATATGTGAAAATTTCCTAAATATAAAAAACTTTTTTTCTCCTTTTTTTTTAAAATATCAATAAAGTTTTCTTTATTCGCAGATTACATAAACAGAATTATCAGTAACCTGAACAGCATTTCCCTACTGCACAGATTTCATTACCAAACGTGCAATCTGAATCAGTACTACATTGTCGAATCCATGAACTTCCATCCGGACACATTTCTGACTTTTCAGATTCATATTTGAGAGCTGGAACATCAATAAATTCTGTAAAAAAAATGCTTGTAAGCTTCAGGAAAAATTTGCACAAATTGTTTTGTAAAGATTTCTCATGTCCAGTATTCAGATTCATCTTCATTCTACAATATAGAATCCAATGTAATCTGGAATTTATTGTTCATTCTATCTTTCTACCTCCATTCTCTTGAATGAAATGCTGAATGTTAATGAGCTACACTGTACTTTTCACTTACAAAACTTTCGTTCACTTAATTATCAGTTAGAAAATCCCATAAAACTATATACAATTTCAATGTTAGTGCTGTTCAACGGTAAGCAAGCATTGCTTTATATACTTCTTTTATTATTCTAATAACTGCAATTCTTATTCAAGCAAGCAAAAATATGATAGGTAAGGATGCATACCAAAATCATCATTAGATAGAGATGACGATACTGTGCTATCAAAATCAGTAGTAGGGCAGCAGAAACCTTGTGTGGTACAGTTCTCATTAGTGAAGCAATCTTGTGGAACACTGCATTTGTAGTACGAGAAGCGATCATCACCGCAATTGATACATGTCTTTTGCGATTCACAAATCCCTGAAACATTTCATAATCACAGAAAGAGCATTTATTAGATATCAATTAATTTTTATCACTTCAAATAGGAATTTGTTTTAATTTTTAGCACAATTTTTTAATTTTTTTTTTTTTTTTGCAATTTGCAATTTGATCCTTATTTCTTTAAGATCACTCAATTACTTGATAAATATAAAAATGAACAAATCAGTTTTTAGAACTGTTAAATTCAAAATTTGTAAATTTTCATTTGCATATCATCAGCAAATTGTTTTTCTATGTTATCTCTACTGTTACTGTTATTGTCAATGACACATGAAACCATCAATCTTTTTACAAGCTAAAAAAAGGCTTTTACAAGTTAAGTAGTTGAAAGTTAAAAAGTTGCAAATTTCAAAAAATTTTGAATTAAAATTCCTCACTTCGAAATCTTTGTGTTCTTATAAAGCTTGCAAATAAAATGCCAAGGAATGATAATGTTCTTATGAAGTTCTTCATAGGCATTAGCGATAATAGCGCCGAATAATTGTCGTATTCAAATAATTGTTACTTCTATGTGAAATTCCTGCAAAAATAATAAAGATGCAGAAAATAGTTAAGGTGAAGATTGATATAATGCAATTATAAGGATCAGGAAAAAGGAAGAAGAATATAGGAAGAAAAAAAATGGAATGGGCAATTAGATAAAAGTGGTTTGATGCAAAAAGTAAATAAAAATTTTTTCTCTAACCTTACAATTTGTTCAAAAAAAAAGGTTTTTTTTGAAAATTTTCTTTTCTCCTTTTCTTTTATCTTTTTTTTCTCCCTCACCCTACAATAATACTTCTTCGATAATTATCGATAAACGATCAGAGAAAATTTGACAATAGAGTGGTATTTAATTACTCAGTGAAAAGATCATCGATAAGATACATAAGACTTATGAAGTAGCCACAGATAAGTCATTTAATTTCTAATTTTGAAAAAATTCAAGATCTAATTACTTTCTCATTTATTTTTTTATTTACTTAATAAATCGAAAAAATCTTTTTTTCAACTTCCTGTACTTTAAGATTATTCCAGGTATGGGATACATGAAGGTAAATGATAATGGAAGTTCGAATGAGCATTATAAAATGACTGACTCAAGCAATATTTGTGTTTTATTTCGTGCATATTCTATCACAATACAACGGAACTGTAACAGAAACTTCCGAACTTCTTCTAAGATCAACTATCAAAGGTCAAGCAAGGTTCAAAATTACAACTGTCAATGGACGTGGAAATTTTTGAAAATAAGTTAGGCCTTGTTGAATCAAACAATATAATTGTGCAATATTTAATTATAACAGCAGATATCCGGATAATCAACAGAATAATAAAAAGAAAGATTGATTCCCGAGATGAATGGAAAGAATGGTGGAATAGTTTCATTCCCGAAATAGAAGATTAGTTTCCAAAATCGGGTTGAGGTCAATCTGTTTGTCCGATCATTTTCATCGCCACTCTATAAAAATAGCCTATAATCCATCTTCACTTGCTATTCTCTTCACAACAATTTAATTTTATGTACTCAATTTTTGATGAAATGCACTATACAAATCGGCCTAGATTATTTTATGTATACATAACATTTTATGTATATTATATGTAACAAATGACTATTAAACGATATATTTTAAGCTTTGACTATTAAATGATATAAATAAATTTCAGATTTAATTTTATCAATTGAAATTAACGAAATATTTTTCGAATTGTTTCGAATACAGATATTTGCTTAAAAGATACATTTCTGTTAGACTTACACAAAATTACATAGAGATCACAATTACAACTGTTGAATTTTTAATCAGTGTAGCTCAAATTTTCTGGAGTAATCTGCGATTAAATCTAACAAATTATAATTGTGCAATCCAAAAGATTAGTGCAAGACAAACAGAAATGAATTCTTTAAAGTAATAATTGTATTTTTCTAATTCAAAAAATTTTAAATTTTCAGTGATTTTTAATTTAGAAAAAACAAAAAAATTATGTGAAATGTGATTAGAAAGCAACCGAATCTTTCAAAATTTCTGATGTCCAGTATTGGTTACTATAATGAACAGATAAATAAAAAAAGACAAAGCAAAAAAATTTTTCAGCCTAATTCGATAAAAATGTAAAAAAAGAAATGATTAATCAACATTCTTTTAATATTTCATCATCACTTGTAGTTATTCCAACATCTTGATTTTAAATTTAACATACACTGTAACGCTCCTGCAATAAAAACCTTTTTTTTTCCTGTAATAGTGATCCTATCGTCATTGACCGTTAACCCTATTGTAAGTAACAAAATGATATTGTTGTAACAATCATTTCTACAATATCTCAAATCACTGAAGCAACATCAATATTCATTACATAATTATCATCTTAATGGTATGAATGTTGATTATCATCTTAATTAAATCCATCTTCTTTTTTTTTTTTAAACGTTATTTTTCATTTCTAATTCGTTCTTTTGCATAAGAATTTGTTTTATTTTTAGTTTTTGTTTTATTTTTAATCCATAATTTTTTAAAATAATAAATGTTCAGTCAGTGCAGCTAATAAATTGCACATGAAGAAAGAAATTGAAAAACAACTTGGAAATTATTTTAACTTTTATTAAAATTTTTATGATGATTCATTAAGTTGTTTAGAAAAGTCTCAAAGTAATGTTGGCATAATTTATTTTGGTCAAATATTAAGACTTTATCAAACATTACGACATGAGATTGAAGTAACAAATGTGAATTTTTGAAAAAAAAACTTTTCATTTAACGGGAGACATCCTACTCATTCATCTCTTTCATCATTTTTATTATTAGCATCCTTTTTGCTAAGTGTTTTTATTCTTTGAACTAATTTTGAAAAGCACTTGCATAAATATATCCGTTCATTAAAACCTTCCATTACCCTTTCATATCCAATCAATCTTTTATTCTAAGACAAGCTATCTCAATTAACTTGTTATTCTCACAATTGCAAACTTTAATTATCGATTTTTCAATTTCATTATATTCATTTTATTTCTGCATCAACAATTTAACTTTCTTTTTTTTCAAAATTTCATTTTTAATTTTGAAATTTTCAAAAAGATGCCTATAACTCAATAAATTAACCGATATTTTCAACACAATCCTACTGTTTATTTTGTGAAATTTTTATTGTTAATTGTTGATATAATTTAAGTTACTTTGATTTCAGAACAACGTATGAAGTCTAACAAATTAAATTAATTGCTGAAGTATTTTGGTTTATAAAATTTTGTTTATAAGTTTTGATGATTAATCACACATTTCTATGTATATTCATCAAGATTCAAATAGATTAAAACGGTATTAAAAAAGTGTAACAAAACACACATAAAGCTAATTAATTAACAAATTTTGTCTCCAACTAAACCTTTTATTTTTAAGAATGTAATTTACTGAATCTTCAAGTGGGTTAAAAGCAGTGAAGTGAACTTTATGTGATGTTTTTATGAAGTTAGCGAACTTCATCCTCACTAATTTTTATTTCTACAGCAGAGCAGCTGCTTATTTTTCTTCAAGTTGCATTTATTTAATTTCTCTCCTATTCTGCTTCATTGGTAAGAATTATTACTGTTTTCAAATTGTTATAATCATGGTGTAATGTGGTATTTGTAGTGTAGGAAAAAAAATTGCCAAAACTTTTTTTTTACTTCAGATCTTTTTCTCTCAAAATATCCAACAGATCGCTACAATAGCTCTCACATAGATAATTTTAAAAGCTGTAAATTGGTGGAAAATAATTTTTGAATTTCCTAGAAATTGATGAATATTTTGAATGATTAAATCCAAAAATTTTCGAACTAATTTGTCTAATTTGTTTTGAATTTCTTGAAAATAATTTGAAAATTGAAGTAATATGAAAATTTTTGAAAAAGTAATTTATCAGAAATTTTGTTTGAAATTGTTTTTTCTTAGCTTCATCTTGGGATATTCATACTTCAGCGATGGATACAATTCATAATTAATTATTTCTATTGGTTTGGAATTGATCATCCATTTGAAAATCTTCTTATCGATCAAGACGTGTTTGTACCACTTTTCATATTACGTTTGCAACGAGCGCTTTTATAATTTGATACTATTAGTAAAATTAATTCACATAACGTTCATTAAGCTGCTCAGTTTAAAAAAATAACTACTACGAAAATAACTAGTAATTTTCTTCTTAAATATATCATTCTATTCAAAAAAATGAAAATAATTTGCCGGAAAATTTATGCTCGCTTTGCTTGCTTTACTGATTTTTATGTTTACAAGTCTGATGAATTATGATTGTTATTGCAGCAAGCTAGGCAAACCATAAATCCGAAAACAACTCGGCTTTTCAACAATCTGTGCTTCTTTTCCGACAATGTTGTGCTTATTTCAGCGATTCAATTGATTTTGCAGTTAAATATAATTATTTAAAATTTGCTGCCATTCACTGTTTAAACTCTTTTTTATGTTATTATCAAATGAGAGATTTATTTAAATTATCACAAAAATCAAATTTTTCTTAACCTTTCATCTTTTTACTATTATGATTTTTGCTTGAACAATCAACACTTCCAAAAAGTGATAAGAGTGTGAAACGGTGTTGCAGTTCATCAACAACAATTTAGTGAAAATGGCAAACTTCATCAAGAAAATAGTTGATCGAGCCAAATCTCGATCAGTATCACCGGTGAAGCAGCAAAGGAATGATTTTTACTGGAAGCAAAGAATATGTCAGCAGCAATCTTCTCAGTTTGGATGCGAAGCATATGATTATGATTATTTTGTGCATCCGAAATACGACACTCAAAACTTCCAATCAAGTGCCTTATTTTGCTCCAATAAAGTAATGAAAGTAATATTTTTGTGATTCCAACCAGTCACTGGAAATAGCCCACTTAAATAAATTCCTCTCGAGAATGAGATTCTTGTGGAAATTCAGGAAAGGATAACTTCAGAAAACTTCGTGAATATTTGTTCACTTAATTTACAGCAACATTAATAAATCCTATCGATAAATTTCCACTTATTTTAATACCACTAATTTCAATGCTTTTTTCAATTAATGATATATCTAAAGTGTTCTTTGATCTTTAGTAATTCGCAATGACTTAGAAGTTGAGAATGATTCAATAATGCAAAAGGGTCATCTAAAAGCTTTCGTTTTCAAGAAGCACATATGAAGCTGTGCATCATTAGCATTCTTATATATTTTTGATGGTTTCAAATTAATTAATCCACAAAAATAGTCGAAATAATTTTTCATCTGCATTTATCATCTTGATATGATATTGATTACTATAGGAAGATCATCAATGGAATGCACATCCATTTAATAGAATACCCTATTATAATGCATCACACCAATCGGATTTCATATGTCCTGATAAAGAACTAATTATTCCAGGAGAATTAAGTTCAGCTCGAGTAAGTTCTGCAAATTTTGCATTACCAAAGAATTTTCAAAGCAATTCTTAGAAATTTTCATTTGTTTTGAAGAATGTTTAGAACTGAATTTAATTAACAATTACACCTAAGAAAATCTTAAATGCAAATGGGATTGAATTGAAATTGGTTTTAAAAAAACGATGGAAATTTTGATTTATGAAATATAAGAAAGAATAAATTACAAGATAATCTTTTTTAACTATTTTTTTTAAACTATTTTTACATATGTGGAATATATTGTTCCAGATTATTTTTATCAATTTTGAAATTATTTTTCAAAATTTTCTGCATTTTTTTTAAAGGATAGTACACTGGATAACCATAATGAAACTTGTGAATCAGAGTCCAGTCCGACAAATGATTTCGAGCATCATTTCGATGTATTGGTAATGAACAGTAAGCAAAATGATTTTAATTCTGAGAAAAAACATATTAGCCGACAACGATCAGTTAGTCCAGAGAAAGCAACGCAAACATCATTCGATGGGAGTTCCAAGAAAAGTCGCTCAAAGTATAAATTATCCATTTCTTGTATTTTCAAAAGTATTGATAAAATTCTTTGGTAATATTTTTCCACGGGATCAAACGTACTGTGATCAAGCAGTGTTGAAGTAATATATCTTTATCTCACTGATCTTGCATAAAGTTTTAATCATTCACAAAATAAATGAAGCTATTTGCAGTATCCGGCTTTTTAGTGATTAATATAATAAGTTCTTTAGGTCATCATTTAAAAGGCTACAAATCTCAGAAACGCTCAATTATTTATCACCACAATGTCAATTTGGAAAATGTTCAGCTGCACTTGTTGTTCAGGTGAAAATCAGTCTGACAGTTTTGCTGTCATTTTTTTCTTGCAATTTTTCTTTGTTAATTAATGAATGAATAAATTATTCCCAAGAAAAAAGCTATTTAAAGCAAATTTAAATTTAAAAAATTTTTTTTATTGGTAAAATTCTTTGGCAATATTTTTGGAGGAAGGTTTTATGATTTTTTTTTTTATTTCGAAATGTTGAAATTTTGATTGCAGGACACAAAATTTTTGGTTTGTAAACATCAACTTTCTCATGTTAGCGATTATTTTCGGGTCTTATTTTCGACCGACAAATCAGCATCCACATCGGAAGCTTGTCAAAGTTCCTGCAACGAATTTGCCGTTGTTGTTTCATCACTTAAAAATCCTCCACCAGCCACACAATTTAAATGGTTTTTGGAGAGTACTATAAAAAATTTTATTGATATTACAGGTATCACGAACAAGACTTTAGATACGGATTATTGCAAAATAAATACTCCAATCGAGAAATTATTGATAAAAAAAAACATACCTAAATTATCCTGTACCATTATCCTGTATCATTTTGTTTCAAATTATCCAGTGCCATCATTTTACTTCAAAATAATTCGATCATATTTTTACGTAAAAGTCATAAAGATCATCACAAAACGCCATTCAGGTATTTGAATAAAGAAATTTCGCAGTAGCTGTGATTACAGATGACATTTTGGAGACATGCATGAGATTGTCAAAACGATTTCGTGCTAAACATTTGGAAATGAAATGTGCCAAATATATTCAAGATAATGTAAGTACTCAGTTTATTAATACTTTTTCAGTGGATTATTTAGATAGCTAATTAAATTTAATAGCAAAACATGCACTGTAGTGTTAATTAAAGAACAAATTAATAAAGCCTGTAATGTAATTCTTACATTGTTTACATTGTTTGAAATCATTGAAAGAATTTTAAAACTTTACTTCTTTCTTATACAATTGGTTAATGCTTCATTAATTACTACATGATATACATAGCAATATTAGAGGACCAATGGGATAATAGATGTGTCCTCAAATTTAAATTCAATATTGACGAGATAAATCAAATTTAACTCAGTTTTTTGCTTTAAAATATGTTCTTGAATGTAGCTTTTAAAAAATCTTTTTTTTTGAATTTATTTCATGACTTGCAAGAATTTGAGGTAACTAAAAGAACACCAATGGTAGCATTGTATTGGTTAAATTGGGTGTTAAAGCATAAGTTCGATCGGATCACACACGATGCCTGTCTTCCTTGTGTTGCAGCAGCTTCGGTACAATGTTTGGAAGAACATCGGAATTTAATTTCTGAACGATTATTGGCTGATTTATTAGCCACTAAATTAAGGACGCTTTATGATCAGGTGGATGAACATTTCAGCTGCACAGCCTAAGAGTTCTAGTGTAATATTGGCAGTTGTATTTTCAATTATAATAAATACTCTCAAGTATGAAATTCTTATCTTATAGGCGGTTACTGTCTTTCAAACAATTCATAGCATGGATCATTTCTATGTAGATGTTGCTAAATGTCCAACTTGTGGATATCAGTCACAGCAAGAAAAAGTTCGCATACAAGCCAGTCCTTGCAGGTATATGCTTAACTTTTGTGTGTCTGGTTTTCATTTCTTGAAAAAACACAATATTATATAATTAGAAAGGACATCTAAGACTTAATTTATACTCTAGAATTGGACTGGAAAAAGTTTTTACAGAAGATATCAGCTTTTTTTTGTTTTTCAGGAAAATGATTGGTTGTAATAAATGTTTGGAGTTTGGTTGTAATTTGAGTGGTCAGGATCATAAAAATCTCCAAGCATGTTATCAATGCGAGCATGGTTTAATAGCATTAAATGATCACACAGCTGATTGTCAATGTCAAATTCCTCTAATAGCCTCACATTTGAAAGGCCTACAACATCACTTTCTACCACTCGCTAATCCTCGCTGATCTTCATGTCACCTATCATATTTTCAAATCGACGTAAATGCATTTTTGAACCATATTTTTGATTGCAATATTTCAATAACTGTTTTTGATTTTACAAACGCTAATCATCCAATTTTAAGTTTTTTGTATTATATTTCAAAAATTAATTTTATTTTCATTGAAAATTTGATGAATGCTGATACTTAATACTGTCATCAATTTGAATGATTTTGTTACACATGAAACGATTCTTTTAAAAGCCTATATTATTGAGCTTCTTTTTAGCATCGTAAAGTTTTTTAATGGAAATTTCCACTATTTCTCAGCAAAAAAAAATCAACTATTAACTTGTTGATGATTGAAAAGAACATTAAACGAAAACAAAGGAGTAAATGATCAGCTGACATTATAATCGATATATTTATCTATGCTGGATGGAAAATTTAATATTAAATTCAACTTGTCACTCATATTTATTATCATAAACAAATTTGTCAAATCGGGTCAAGCACGTATCTTTTTTAAACTGGCATTGAATGATGTATGACGATGATCATTGAAACTTCATTGCATAACAATTCAATATATATTATCGAGCAATAAATATGTGAACCTCATGATCGCATGACAGCAGAAAATAAACACTCATCATTTTCTGTCACTTTTCATCTCGTTAATCCTTCAGATCGCTTCTCGAATATTCGCAAAAACTTTCCCTTTGAAAATTGTTTTGCTGAAACTCTTTTTTAATAAAGATTTTAAAGTTTTACGACTCTCGAAATACTGAATTTCAGAAGTTCTTCAGTTCAGAAAAGATTACAGGAGAAATTTTGCCACAAATTACAAAATTTTGGTATAATGAAATTAATTCAGAAATGTTAACTAATAAATGGAAGAAAAAACAAAAAAAAAACCTTCTTCGATTCCTAATGTATAGGCAGAATTCTGCAAATTTCTTATATATTCTATTAATTGATCGGCACTAAACTGTCCAAGCTCTAAAAAGAACAATGTGATAGTAAAAGTAACATTTTAAATCGTATTGGTTCTTAGAATTTGCAAAAAAAAACGAACTTCAAAAGATCGTAAAGCATTGATGAAAGTTAAATTTTAATCGTAAAATTAAATTTTAATGAAAAATCATGAAAGTTAAATTTTAATCAAAAAATCGTAAAGCATTGATGAAAGTTTAAGTTAAATTGCATTGATAAGGTCATTTCAAAGAAATATTTTTGTTGCATACATACCATTAACAAGGCGAACATCTTGTGTATCTAATTCAGTTCGAAAACGGTTTGATCTGATATCACCAGCAGCTATCTAAAAAAAAATAATGTGAACTTAACGGTACTTTAATATGCTACAAAAATGCATCAAATTTACTTTTTAAATTACTTCTAAAAAAAAAAAACTGTACAATTATTTCCTAACAAAGTTTAATAATAAAAATACTAAAAAGTTATATGAAGAAGGACAATAAGTCATAACTAACACTCTTAAGACACATAATATATCGTCATTGAAAAGTTTGGCAAAGGTGAAAATCAATAAATATGAAATAAAAAATACTTCAATGATCGACAAAGTTCATGCTAGTAGGATTGATCAACACGTAAACATTACTTACAATCAACATCTCTGAACTATCCAAAAAATGAACTCATCGAAATGTTAAGTTAATTAGCTAATTAACAAACAATAACCATAGATCATACAGTTAGCGTTCTATTCATATCCCAAGCGCCAGGTACATTTTCTGGGAAAAGTTCCGGTGATTTTCGATGATCGATATTTTCATTGCAGATAAGACTGGCATTTTTCGACTTTTCAACCGCCTGATTTTCATTCATTTTCTTGAAATAAAAAAAAAAAGAAATTAATGTTGCTTATAAGTAATGTCAATAGGTCAATAAGTAAGTTAGAAAATTAGCAGCCAATTATATATTCAAAAGTAAACATTCAAAATATTTGACACATAAACTTTGCTTAAATCTATCTTTTCACGTTTCAAATCCTTCCAGGTTTTTTAATTTAGGCTTCTTCCGAATGGAAAACTGAACAAAAATAATTTTGAAATTAAGAATATCCAACTATCACTACTGTTAATAAACCGCGATAATAAATAAAAACTTTTTATAAATTTAAAAAGTAAAATTGAGAACAATTTTCAGCGTCCCATTTGCACGACTTAGTTTTTACGGCTCGGCCATGAATTTTGAAATTTCAAAATTACTATTGCAGAACTTTCTGATTGGAATGACTATGATTAGCGGAAACCTAGTAAATTGCGTGATTACTGAAAGCCTAGTGATTTCGACCTATTTCATTGATTTGACAAAATTCTATTTCAAAACAAAAAGATAAATTACTCACTCAGTGATTGCTTCTCTTTTTTTTTCCAAAATACTAGCTACTAAGTAATTTCATCTAATCCAGAAAAATGATTTAGGATTACTTTTTTTTCAATTAAAAAAAAATGTTTCTCCAAGTAACAAATCTTTTTTCAATCTATTTTGTCTGATTTGAGTATGAAAAAAACGTCGTTCCACTTACATGTAATTGAAAAGTTTAAATTGTTAAAAAGACATTAACTTCAAATTTTTTATCTTCCCAAAGCGATGATTAAATTAAAATATTTGATTGTTATATTATCACCAACAAGTTTTATTTTTCAATCATTCAGTATCATCAAGACTTCAGTTTGCTGCAAATTCTAATTTGATAACGGAATTTAAATTGAACTAATTAAGCAAATGTGAATTGATTCAGCCTGAACATTGATTCTTATTCATCGAATCTCTTTGATATTTGATATGGCTTTAATTTATATCATATTTTATTTTTTTTTTTAAATATTTATCATATTTTATTTTCTTTTTCAAATATTTCTTCTCTTATCTTTTATCTCATATATAATTTTAAAAGAAGTAGATTTTGCTAAGTTCTTTTTAAAAAAAAATTCTTAAATGCTATGAACTCTTCAGGGTTATTTAATTGCTATCATTTTCATGCATGTTTTAATCTAGCACTTCAATTGTTATGCTAATTTCTTTAAAGTGATAAAATCTCATGGCTTTGAGCTATCCTATCACTTGATCATATTATCATACTTTTCTCTTGTTCAGTATGATAGCAATTTTGTCGAGTTAATAAATTACAATTTAAGATGTTTTATTTTAGTTTGATGTGTATGTACACTTGCATGAATATTGAATGTTAGAAATGCTAAAGCTAAGCTTTCGTCCTCAAAATTGACTGAGTATAATTGTAACGGAGAAATTTTTTGCAAAATTAAAAAAATTTATTTTGTTTCTTTCAGTGTTCATAAAATCATCGTTCCCGACAATACTCATTGACCATTGAAAACTTCATCGAAACAATTTAAGCTTATGATTTCTCATTCAAACTAAATATTTCATTCATGAAGTGTAAAATGGAATATAGTTAGCACTAGTTAAATATTTGTTTGTTTGCAAAATAACTGAAGTTGTGATACTGGTTTGAGTTTGGAGCGAATAAAAACAAAATTGCTTGCATTTTTTTATTTAAGCAAATGAAAAGACAGTTGAATTGTTTGTTTGTCAATTCCATTATTTTCAACCTCTATGTGTTATTTAAAAATAATATTTGCATGAGTGCAATTAGCAAGCGTATGCTAATTTCATCTAATGTGGATGAATAATTTTACATTTATTTCTTTCTTTTTTTTATTCCATTTTAATTTTTAATTTTTTTCTCTATAATGACACCTAATGTCATTTTTTTCTTCAATTATTCTAATAACAAATCCGTATTTAGTTACACAATCTTCCTGCATGTCAAATGATGACTCTTTCATAGGACCATGAATGGTTAATCACTTAGATCTCAAGTTTTTGTATTAGTTCATTGATCCAAATCAAATGTTCCACATTCCTTCTCTCTTTAAAATTTATGATTTATATCTTTTTTTTAAAAAATTTAAAAAAAAGGAAGGAGAAAATTTTCTTTTGCTTTTGCCATCACTAACTGTTTTCATCAATTAGAATTAATGATTTTTTCCTGATTTTCCTGTTTTCTACCATTTTTTCTATCACTATTCATAGTTTTAAAGAAATTTTTCTTATTGTGTTGAGTTTTGGTCTCATTACCATAATACATTAATTATCATAGTATATTGATTGATAATACGGTGAAATGAAAATAGAGAGAATGAAAAAAGATTTAGGGAATTAAAAATGAGTAATACATTCCTTCTACATGCCTTCTGCTCTTCTTTATAAAAAAGGAAAAATTCCTTTTGTTTTTTTTTTTCCAACTAACCTTTCAATTTTTCAGTTTTACTTATCTGTAAGATAATACTAATTTCTTCTTTTCTCCAGTATTTAAACAAAACTTCTACTGCCAAAACGTAACGAAATTTGAAATGTTTTAAATTTTGGATGAATATAGCAGAAAAGAAAAAAATGACCAATGATATAAAACAATATGACAGCTGATTATAAAAAAGTTGATGTAATAGCAGAAATGAAAATTTTGTCACTTTGAATTTAATAATGTCAAAGAGACATTTGTAATTGCTTAATCCTTTACATTTGCATATAATCAAAGTGAAACTTCTTCTCAAAGAGTTGAAAAAAAACATCAAATTTATAGTATTGGCTAAAAAATTGCTGAGCTCAATTAAGTCTTAAAAAAAAAGTCTGAAATACTAATTTCATTTAATCATCTCTTTCCAACGTTTCTTTTTCTCATCTTGCTAACTTATTAATTCCCAATCAATTTTATTTCAAGGAATAAATTTTAATTTCATTTAAATTCAAAATTTCACTTCGTTTATATCTGACAAAAACTTTGTCGCTTTTTTTCACTTTTTCAAGTCAAAATTTTAAAAATATCCATTCCTTCTTGGATCTTGCAAATCATTATATATCTCTTGTCATTTGGACATTTGGTCATCATATTTATAACAATATACTGGTCCTTACTATATTATTAGCTATAATCATACTATAACTATCGATATAACGATTAATACAAGTTATCATTTATCATTTCTGTTTAATGAATTTTTAGATTTTTTTAAATGCTGTTTTTATCTCTATTTTTTATCGTCTTTCATAAATTCATTTAGATGTCTTGAAAAATAAATAAAAAAAAAAAATTTTTTTTTTCATTTCTATGCCATTTTGAAGCGAATTGCATTTGTTAATTTATAGTTCCGTGATCTGTCCAATAAATAATGCACAAACATAATTCGCACCCTGATAAATATTCCAAATGATAAATGAGGATATATAAGATATATATTGAAACTTGGCTTTCATTTGTTAAATGTAAAATTGGCTTAACTGCGTGACAGATCATTATCTCATTCCCAGACCTATTAGTTGAATTTGATGAATAGGACAGCAAGAGGTATGAAATAATATAAATGTTTAAAACAACTGTCTGTTTCTACTGGCGCCAAGGAAATGGATAATGGACATTGTCCATCAACCTTTGCAATAAATTTGCTTATTTGTAATAAGTACTTTTTGTATGCATATCATACATACATATACACATCATATGATTTTCTTTATTGAAATTTTATGTGCACAATTATTAATTAAAATCAAATAGAATGAAGCTGGAAATTTTTGTATGATCAAAAACTTTACGGAATAATTGAATTTAGTTATGTTCAAAGATAAAACGGAAAAGTTTGCCGTATTCTAATTAAGGATAGAATGGGGCAGTTAAATGGTCAAAGATTGCGCGTAATAGTAATTAATAATAGTCATAGAGTGTATGACAGATTATTATTTTATTCCCAGACTTACTACTAGATAAATTTGATAAATTTTTTTTTTTCTTATTAATAATAATAAATTATAGCTATATATAAGCTATGTAGTTTTGCTATGATCACATAAATACATAATTGTTAAAATATTTCTAGTTAAAATAGTTTATCTAAAATTGACACGTTTAGCACATGTTATGAATGATTATTAATACAGTAGTCATAATTATTGCTAACTAATGAAGCTTATAATATATAATCATTGTATTTACTGCAAATTTTAATTCATTTACGGAAATGTGAATGAAACGATCAATGTTTACTTTTCTTTTTTTTCTTTAAAAAAAAAAAAAAAAAGGAAAGTAAACAGTTTTTAATGCAAAACTGTATGCCAT
>JARVGP010001019.1:0-24265 GCA_029876185.1 Mansonella ozzardi
AAATTCATCTGCTTTTTACTTTCAGCTCTAACAATATTTTACATTTAGCAGTATGACAGAATCCAAACAGATTGTTAAGACTTTGGGGTTTTTTTTTTTTTTTTTTTTTATTTTATTTTTTTATTTTTTTTTTTTTTTTTTTTTTTAAAAAAAAAAAAAAAAGAAGAATGCATCTGAAGTTTTGAGAAATGAGCGAATTGTATGAAATATATATAAAATGAAATGAAATGAACTCTTATCTTTTGATGATTTTCTCATTAAGCAAAAGAACAAAAAGATAGAATTTTCAATATTTATACTTTTTTTCTTTTTACAATGCATTTCATCAATTTCTGAACAATTAGTTTCCTTTATTGTTTACTATTAGTAATTAATGGAAATGAAATGATTTTCGATGTTTGCATAATTCATTGATTCGTACATTACATTTTTTTCTTTTTTTTTTTTTTTTTTGTTCCATGAAATTCTCATAATTTTGATGGATTTCAAATAGGAAATTTTGTAATATATTTCTTATTGAAAGTGTTAATGAGTGAACTGAGAGTGATTATTTTTGAACAAAAATTGGCATTTAATTTGATTTTAGGAAATAGTTAGGGAGGAAAAATAAAAAAAATTTATGGAATGTTTTGGTATATAGCCATCTTTGCATCATCAATATAAGGAAGAAAATCAAGGCGTGGATTGTAATCAGTTGCAGCAGTAACTAGGCTAGAATTGCTTATGTGAGAAAGCCTAGCAATATTGAGAGAAGGAGAAGGGAAGGCCTAAGAGGTTCAACAATGCGAATTGCTTTGAGGTCTTCTGATCAATTTGTGCGAATATGTACTCGCTATGTTGGAGCAGATTGAAGAAGCCTTTTATGGCAAGGCATTTTCCACATTTTCTTTTACAGCATATGCGTTATTTATTTTACTTCACTGATTGTCTTCGTCTTTTTTTTTTTTTCAATTTTGTCTAAGACAAAAATTTTTCCTTTAGCAATTGATAAAACGAATTGGATAATATTTGAGCTATGAATCGGCTTAAATTATTGTCTGATCATCTTTATATATAATTATTGTGTGAATTAAGTGATTAATATGAGACTAAACTGGTATGATAAGCTTTAAATTTTGGTGAGCTGAATTGGTGTATGTGTGTGTGTGTGGATGTTCGGAGGTAGATGAATCATTTTTTTCATGGCTTTTAAGTTGCTTGCTGCCAGTTTAGTCTCTATCATTTGTATTCACATTTATACTTCATCCTTCAAAATTTACTTCAGAAACTGCGCTATATAACTTTTTTAATGTTTTTTATCTTCGCGAAGAGAAGCAACGAAAGAAACCATTTGAAACAATTAAAGTTGATATGTGAGGAGCGTGACTATGAATGATATTTTTATAGACATGGAACTTTTTTTTTTTTTTGTTATTCGATCTAATACTTTTTCAAATTTTCATTTAGCTATTGGAGAATATTTCTGATTTCTGATGCTCAGTTTTTTTTTTTTTTTCAAAAATCTTTTTACTTCGAAGTGCATTTTCCTACATAAACTTGAATATTTTTTATGGATACTTTGAGATTCCGAGATATTTGTTTTCTTTTGTTTTGAAATCATATTAATAAAAGATTGCTCTTACTGTTCAAATGAATCGGGAATAAAACAATGGAAATCGTTACTTAGTATACCAATCAAAACTGTGAAAAGAACTGAATTTCTTAAAATTCAGAAATAATCTAACTGATGGAGAATATTCGAGCATATGGTGCTGGCATGGCTGGTGGACAATTTCAACCCGGTGTTTTCCTGAAAAAACCAGCTGTTATCTTGCGAATCTTTGCTTTGGTCTGTGAAATATCAAATTTTTATTTATTTATTTTTTAAAGAATATCTGACTAAATCATTTCATGAAAGGAAATTTTTTTAGTTGGCTAATGTTGTTTGGTAGAATGAAGGACAAAACTTTCTGCAACACTTAGCTGAGCCATAGATTTTGCAGTTAAAGATCATGCATCTAAAATATTAAGAAGACTAGAAAGATGCACACATCAGTGAAAGTTTCATTTAAGGTAATTGGGCTTGCACAATGGATTGCTGTATCACGTGGTGGTTGGTATACAGAAGAAAATAGTGGCAAACAAATTTGCCTTTATGCCAACAGTTCGTCGACTTGCTCCTTTGGTTCAGCAATGGGTTTCTTTGCTGTTCTGAGTTCATTGGGTCTACTGTTTCTAGATGCTAAATTCGAAAAAATTAGTTCGATCTCGACCAGAAAACGAGCTGTGACCATCGATATGATCCTTTGTGGTTTGTTAAGCATTTGCATGATTTTAAAAAAATTTTTTGATTAACGAAAATTTTATTTGGCTTAGAAAAAGCGAAATATTAGATACAGTCTTGAAGAGTTATTTCTTGAATATGGCCTTTCTTTAAAATCCTTAAGGCTGCTTCATTTTCACTAATGCGGAGTTTTTGTAGCCATCTTTGTTTATTCTTTGAGCTATTTTTTCTTCATAATTCTCTCAGTTTTTGAGCAGACATCAAAGACTTTATCCAGTAACACTTGAAAAGAATCCATTAAGAGCCTTAGATATTTAAAATGTTTTAATATTTTGAAACTCTGGATTTCAAAATAGGCTAGGATTTCAAAATTATTTTTTCTCAGATTTTAGATTAATCTGGAAAATGCTGCTCAGAAAAGAGTAAGTCATAATTTTCAGCATTGCTGGCGTTCTTATTTCTGATAACTTTTTTTTCGCTATGGTCAAAGTATGGTGAGGTGGATATAAGTAAAACATATGACGGTGGTATGGCCAAAAGTGCCATCTTTTTCTCGTTTGTGTCTTTCGTTACTTGGGTAATTTTTTAGTCTTGTCTCACTAAACGTGGCAAATTATTTTTGTTCTATTACTAGAATATTAGAAGAAAATTTTTGAATTTAACATAAGATCGATTTTAACGAGCTGAGAAAAATATGGATTTCAATTCAATTTTACCTCTTACATACTTTTTGCTACTCCTAGTAGACTTTTTATAATTACCGACATCAAAAATAGTTGGTTTTTTACGAAAAAATTACTATCAAAATCTCATCGATTTTAGGGAGCGGCTGCGTTTTTGGCATGGCGACGGTATGAAGAGGGTTCGATAACAAATTTCATAGCATCCTATGAACAAGATTTTACAAGTGGCATACAAACTGGACCAGATTACGGTTATGGAGGTGAAAGCGATATCGGCGTTTCTGGCTAGTTTATTTTGGAAAATCGGCTATTCTAATTGCGTTGAAATCAAATCAAGTTATGAAAGACAATCGAAAAAGAACTTTAAATTGTATTATGAAAAAACATGAGATTTAATCGAGGAATTTACATCTAATATTATTTTTTCAAGCATTTCAATTTATGGACATGAATAGCTGTTCAGAATACTGTGCCATACATAGCTGATATAAAAATCAATTTTTTCTTGAAAGTATAAAATTCAAGATATTTCAGGACATAGTGAGAGAACTGTATATCAAAACGCTCCGTTTACAGCAATAAATACAGCAGAATCTCCAGTTGATATTACAAAAAGTTACCAGGGATATTAGCTAATTTTTTTTTCCTTTTCTTCGACAGAGCAGAAAATGTATAGCTCAGATATGTACAAATATATTTTCCGACAAATATCTTCTCGACATTTTTTTTGAAATTGTGCCTTATAATTGGAACAGATTAGTAATTACTGTTGATCCAAATAAAGAACAAGTCATTGTTCTGTCGAAACTTCGGTTTTAGGGGAATCATTACCTCTGATTCTTATTTGTTTTAGGAGGAAGGTCGCAAATTATTAAAAAGATAAAAGGGCATTAATGCTAGAATTAAAATAGCAAGTACTAGTCTTTTTATAATGTACTTTTTCGGATCATTTACGTGTAATTTCTACTACATTTAAAAAAAATTCCTCTAATCCTTAATAATTTATGCAGGTAATTCCTGAAAAAAATCGATTTTCAAATTTTTAATGGTCTGCGATTCATGCCTGAGTGATGTATTGATATATTATTGCTTTTCAAAAGTTCAGTATATGTGTTTTTTTAAACCACTTTATTTTGCTTAGAAATTTCATACCTGCTTCACTTATTGTGAATTGTATCTAGCGAACTGTACAACCGGTTTTATGAATTGTAGCTCAGCTTTAGGGATTGCTTGAAAAATATGGATTTTTTCCAAGTTTTTGTATTTATAATTACATGCAATTTAAACTAATCAATATTTTTGTCGCAACAATTTCGTCAAACTTTTTTACACAAAAGACAGACTATGTTCCACAGTTCTCCAACTTTTTGCACTACTTAATCTTTTGATAAATAATAAAAGTGTAACTATAGGGAATGAAGCAGTTAAGAAATTAAAGTTATTTAAATGTATCTTCTAATATGGTGTTAGTTCTGCATGTAACTTAAAAAGAAATTTTGAAAAAATTAGTTGCCAATTTATTTAATCATTAATAACTATATCTTGGCATCAACTGTTTTATGACAAATGTCCAATAAAATAGGCAAAAAAAAAAGAAAAGGAAAAAGAGCGAATATTCTAATAAATACTTCCAAATGAATAATTCTGGTAACCATTTCATATTTTCCAACTAATTGCTAAAAATCCTTAATATGATGTGAAATATCCTCTCATTTATCGAGATCATAAGATATGACATAGAATAAAGAAATGATCCTGCAAGACAATTTAGTTGTAGTTTGTGAAAATGCAAAAAAAAATGGTAAAAGTAATGTACAACAAATGTAGAATAAATGAGAAAAAATGTAAAATCAAGTAAATGATTGGTTATAGCTATTATATATTTGAACGATTTACTTCTTTTGTTATTTCGTTCATTAATTCCCCAAGAAAATATTTAATTTATTACTGCCATTTTCTGTTCACACTTTTTTCCACACTAATTTATTCCTTTCATTCCTTCTTCATTTCATTACAACGATGTAAGAAAAATAAATGAAAAAAAATTAGCTTGAACAGTGATTCGATTAAATTAATGGCTGCAAAACGATCGAGCAGTATCACCGGATATTCTATGCATTTGATTATTGTTACTGAATTAGCAACATCAAAGATAATCATGTATTCGCTTTTGGTATAAATCTACATTACTAACCATTTACTTTTATCCACTTGATGATAAAATGTTTGGTAGTCCCGGAAATTTCATTAATACTTTTTCGAAAACCTTATTATAATGCAGAAAACTAAGTTGCAAAAGTGGTACTGCTGACGTTGACGGCTGCGGAAGTTATTTGTTCGACTTTGTTCTAAATAAGCTGCAGGAAAATCCTCTTAACCAAAGTTGACAATTTCTTTTCTTTAATTCAATAACGAAATTTCGATATATAATTCTATTAAATTTGATCCTTTCCTAATTTTTTAGGTAAAATTAATTTGCTGCACTGTTTTGAGAAAAAAAAAAAACAGAACAGGAGCAAATTTGTTTTGAGCCTTCAGATGTAAAAAAAAGACAAAAAATAAAGTGAAAAACCTGTTCCGACAAATTTACATGCACTACTCTTCATTTATGTATGTTCATTTTTTAAAATTAATTTTAACAGACACAGCTTTGTGTATTTTTATTTTATTTATCATTCGATAAAAAAAAATTAATTCAAACAAAACTTCTTATTTTGTTCTAAAGAAGCTAAAAATTGCAGAATAAATTAACGACTGAGAATTTTTGAAGTTGCAACAAATACTTTTGCTGTGTGAGTGTCAGCTCCTTTGCTTTGTAATTACATACAATTCGTTCAGACATAATTACAAACCGAAATTGAATGTTGCAAAATCTTCAAAAAAAAAAAAAGTAGTACAAATTACTATTTAGAGATTAATAGTTAGGATGCAGTTAAAAAAGCTATCATATCCTCGACTGAATGGCCGTTCAGTTTAAAACAAAGTTATTTCACGCTGCAAACGAATTGTTCCAATAATTCTTTTTTTTTTTTTGTTTTATCGATTTGTTTGGTCTAATAAATATTACTACTGAATAAGCATATGATTAATTATTTGCAGTAAATAAATACATCAACACAATACCATTAAATAACATATATCCGAAATAATGAATTATTGTTCTGTTCAATTAGGAAAGAATCATGAAGATGGAAGATTATTTCAATAATTATTTTAATAAATCAAAAGAAAAACACTGTTTTTTCTCACTCCCTTTTTTCTACTTCCTTTATTAGGCTTAATTTAATCCTAATAATGAATTTAATTTTAATCATAAACTCCTATTCCGTGCAGATTGCGTATGATATAATCTTTCCATATTCCTTTCTTTTTCATTTCATTTATGCTTAGCATAATTCTCAATATAGAATTTAGCATTACTATTGTGAATTAAGGATGATCATTTACTTCCAAAAAATATTACCTGTCTGTGCTCATATCACAATGACAAAAAGTGAAAATTCTGGCGTTAGATCGATCAATAGAGTTTTTTAAACGACGATCTGAAAGAAATTTGAAGCTAAAACGAAGTGCAAATTTTGATTAAGAAGCGTTCAACAGAAGTGATAGCAATTTAACGTGCAGGTTAATTAAAATTCTTAATAACTCGACAGTAATGATGCAAATGAAAGCGAAGTTATTGTAACACTATGCTAGCAATTATAGTTGCAGGGTGTATTCCTTATCAAATTGCGAATGTGAATATAGTCCACCGAGTCTAATTGTGTCAGACAGTCATGATGGGAAGAATCATGCGGATGGATTCTCGGGAAGGAATGGGATATCGGGAATTAACGGTTATTTAGATTGTTGCCAGCGAAATTGATTTTTTGAATATTCAGAACGTTTGATATTTGATCTTTTAATGCTTTTGAAAACATTAAAAGTATTTGCTTTATTTTCTGCAAATAGAGGGATCATCGGGATAAACTGGACGGACAAGACAGCAAGGTGTTGATGGACATATCGTTAAACAATCTGAACCACCGAGACTTCTCGACATACCAGGCAAGAACATGGGTTTTGTCAATCAAGTTTAAAACAGCGAGCACAGCTCACATTTCCAGTTTACTTTTCCTTCTCGAAATAATCGTTGAAATTCTTTTTAAAACATTTTAAAAAACAAGAGAAAAATAATTTATTTTAACCGAAGTCAAATCATGAAAAATGAAATAATTCGATGAAATACGGCACTATCAGGAGCAAAGGTTTAACGGGCAATCTTAAGAATTAGAGATCTACTCGAAATGCGGCATTACCAAATCAGGTTAATTTCCCTATATGCTTAATTAGAATTAATGAAAACAACTTGTTAATTCGTTCAAATTACAGAGTTCATCAGAAGATCCTACTCCTGGATATGACAGTCATCCTGGATTCTCTGGGAAACAAGGAATCACAGGTAGACGTGGATTGAGTGGATCGTACGACCAATGTTCAAATCCATATACAGTTCCAGGTTATTAAAAAAATAAAATTAAAGCAGATTCTGTCAATTAGAATTGAAGTTTATTTTTACTACATCAAATGAACATTTCAAATAAACAATACTTTGATGCAAATTTGTTTGATATAATAACGCATTGAAAATTTGTTTGATGTAATACTAAGTTCATTAAACAATTCACTTTTTACAGTAACAACAATTGCTGGATACTTATTTCTACTTAATTTGCATTTTAAATTCTTAGACAAACTATCCACTCGGGAAATAAAAAAGATTCTGAAGTTGTTTTGTTCATCAGTATCATATTGTAAAATGAAATGCGATATATTATTACTGGTTAATAAAAAATCTTTATGAATCAATTTTACTTCTGTTCCAGGAAGAAAATATCAAACTGAAAGCAATTCGGAAAGTTTTTTTTTCCAAAAATGAAACGTTTTGAACAATTGCGTTTGATTCAAAACGGTCCCTAAAAATATGTGTTATTGATAATTAAAGAGTAATTTTAAGGAATAATGGAAATGAGCAAGTGAGATGATGAACTATATCATACTGACAATATTGGTTATGACAAAACTAAGTTAAACCATGAAGAATTAAACGATACATTCTTGAGTGATTAATATCATTGAAGAATCGATTTTCGTTACTTTTTTTTATGATGCTTGTGTGCTGATTCAAGATGGAAATTTTTAAATAAACGGATTTCCAGGAATGTCTTTCGTTTCTTCATTCCTCAATAAAACAAACAAAAAATAGTTCACAGAGAATAATTGTTATTGGTCGGTATACTAGCTAAAAAAGAAATTTCATTTCACAACAAAAAAATTGACGAATTAAGAAATGGATTTAAAAAAAAAAAAAAAAAAAAAAAAAAAAAAAAAAAAAAAATATAAAATTTTTAAAAAAAAAAAAATAAAAAAAAATATAAAAAATAAAAAATTTACCAAATAAAAAAATTATTTAAAAAAAAAAAAAAAAAAAAAAAAAAAAAACGTTATTTGCTGTTTCTCTTTTACAGTGATCTATTCGTAAATTTTTAACATTTTCAAATCAGCATCAGATAAATTGGATTAGTAAAAAAAATCTTAAGCAACCTTATTTTAACAGTAATTTTTGACAAAATTTAACTTTATGAGAATTGTAAAAGCAAAATATATGTTCCGGTAGTTCACGTAAGACAGAGTGACATTATTATAAAACCGATGAAAAAGATTTACGAAACAGTGAATGATATATCCATATAGGCATAAGATTTTACTGAATTTGATAATAATTTTTTTAATGAAATCAGTGAACAATGGTGCTGATTTGAATTTCTCAAAATTACCGTGTCGGAAAAAAGTGAAAAAAAAAAGCAATAAATGTTAACTGTTGAAGATGTGATGAAGCAGATCGTGCAAGCTTAGATAATTTGATTTTTGAGGTTGTTTTCACAGCAATAGTGACAGTATCACCAATTCCAGCTTCATTTTCTGCCGTAAATCTGAATATGTATCCCGTTCCTTGACGTAATCCACCAATTTCATATAATCCATCTTTGTCTAAATGTCATAAGTCAAGTACATGTGAAATGTGGCATCATGTATATTCCTTAGTATCATTGTTTATTAGAATTATAAGTATTTATTTTTTTTGAATAAAAAAGAACAAATAGCATCTTTATACTTCTGTAGCAAAAAAAAATTACTTGAACTTACTCAAATGTATATCCATTTTGACACCATGCGCAAACCAAACACGATTATTTTCTTTGGTTTGGTCATTACCCTAAATTTAAATTTCTATCATAATTTCCAGCCAATCTTTTTTTTGAAAAGAAAACAACAGTAATTTATGCTTTGAATATTTTTATATCATAGAACAATAACTAAACAGTAAAAACTAAAAATCAATGAAATTCATTCTTTTTTTAATGAAGAAAGAAATTTATGTACTTGTTCCAGAATGGATTTCTTAATGTATTCGATAATATAACGTTGTATTGGTAATTGTTCGCCAAATCCTGCTTCAATTTTCCATATCACATAAGTCATTCCAACATCTTGTAATGAGACATGAACTTCACCAGGTGGAGCTGTAAAGCGAGATTTCTTCATAGTTATAGTTAAATTTTTCTAAGCAAAATGAATAACCGAAAAGTTGCATACTTGCTTCTTTAACCGCGATTATTTGTTGGGACTTGGATTTTCCGTTGCTCACTTCACACTGGTATTCACCCAAATCATATTCCGTTGGTGATAAAATCTACAATATGATACAGATTGACAAAAAAAAAAACAATAATCTTTATATTGAAATAATCAGTATTATAACAAAGATGCAAATAAGTCGATATACTGAGGAAATCATAATAAGTAATTTAAGAAATATTTCAAAAAAAGTGTATTGGACCTAGCGAAACAATACAACAATTGATATATTTTTGTTTAAGTTGAAGTGGTTGAAAATCAACAAATGAAATCACCTGAAGACAACTGCTTTGATTTAAAGCATCAATCAAAATAATGTGATTACTATCATTGCAGAGCTCATCACTACCTTTCAAATATCGGAAATGCGTAGCGGGTGGATTTGAATTCGTTACGTTACAACAGATTTGAGTTGGATGATTCAGAACAATAAAACGTTCCACAAACGGTTTAGTGAATTCCGGGAACGCTAAAATTATCATTCTGACGACAACGCCATTCCAAATGAAACTTCTACGCCAAAATGCTACCTTCACCCAATGTCACCTTTTTTGTCTTCTACTTTAAGTTTTATAAAAAGAACAGTAATTATAAGAAGGAATTTCTGTTTTTCTGATTTTAAAAAATAGATTGAAGAAAGTGTTGGATACGAACACCAAACATCTAATCGTATTTCATGTTGTTCAACAACCGTTGCATCATATTTCTCGAATTCTTGAACTGATAAACACTTGATGATAGTATCTTGATATTCATTTGTAAGCTTATTGACAGTTACTTCTGATCCAGCAGTAACGAACAAACTTTCTACAAATATGAATATCGAAAAAGTTTAAATTAAATTTAGCATTCAATCCGAATTTAATGTTTTTTTTTCTTCTATTAACAACTTCTGATTGTTAATTAGATTATTTTTCAGAGTGTATTTATCCAACACCAATTTTCTTTTAAACTGAAGAACACAATCGCCTTTCACTCCTATCACTTCTAAAAATTGCCAGATCTTGGTTCTGATTATGAAATTGTTCCTATGGTCAAACACTTGCCATAAGTTTAAGACATTTATGTAAATAATCCGCAGAAAAAAATTCAAATTTCCGAATACCATTCAGTTTAATTCAATATTATGTTTAATTATCCAATCAAAAATTTTATTAGATGAAATTAAAAGAAACCATTAAGTGGAAATCCACTGCTATTCGTAATATATGTTTCAGGTTGTGGGTTTCCAACGGATCCACAATCAATAGTTAATGATTCGCCTAACATTCCTCCAACAACATCACTGCTTTCTTTCCAATGAATAGCATCTAAATATATATTTTATGTGTTCCCAAGAGCTTTTCAACGATATAGAAGATTCTTCTTTCTTTCAATAATTCCGCAATACAACTAGTTCGATTTCTTTTGCCTTTTTGCCACATATTATAAATAAAATTCAAAATCTAATACCAACGACAATAAGTTCCACTTTCCAGTCGGCCGACATCTTTCTAGAATTCCTGGCAACACATCTGTAGAATCCAGTATCACGTTTTGCAATTTGGGTGAATACCAACGACAATTTTTTGTACATTGAGTCATGCTCTCGTAATTTAACAGTAAACAAGCTGAAAATATATAAATAGAGTGAACTGCCAAACTAGACATATAATTTGGTGAATGATTCCGTTAATTGCAACTTTTATAGTAATTCATTCCAAGCAGTATTTTGAAGTTAGGCATAATAAAACGTTCAATGAAGTGATAGAAATTTTACAATGAAATGGATTAAGCCAAAAAAAAAAAATGAAATTTTACGCTGTATCAATCCGCCAAATGCTGCTCAGTGATAAAATGATCATTGAAATGTTGAATTAATTTAAACATCTTATCGGGTTTTGCTGTAATTTATCAGAAAATGAGGTTAGTTTCTAAATATGCTTTTAGATTAAAATAACGTTCTTACCTACTGGATGAAACTCCGTCTATTTTACGCCCGAACTCGTTACGCCATGCAAGATGCGTACAGTTTGAAGAAATCTGTTGGCAGATGCAAGAAATCCGGAATTTGCGATCAACTCGAACCACATATCGACTATTGTTAAGAGGTGGTGGCTCAAGACGTAGTAAATTCGAGCACTTAGCCCCCGTAACCACGCCTTAATTGATCATAAAAAAATTAGAATAGAAAATTCCTTGTTTGCAATAAATAAAAAAAATCCACTTTTCCCTCATCTCTGAATTCGGTGTTTAATTTAAATTAAGACACAGCTGTCTTAGACACGTTTCTTTGCTAAAAGGATGATAAATGTCCTGATATTCCAAACATCTGCAATTTTTAAGTAAATAAGTCCACCAAGTGTTAGGTCAATATGATTTGTAATGGCTCTCTTCAAAGAGTATTTAAGACCACACAACTTTGTAATATTAATTTTTTTCTTTTTGGCATTTTTTAAAAAAATCTCAAAATAATAATACTTGAGAAGATTGAAATTATTTATTTTATAATTTAAGGATGATGACCTGTTTTCTCGTTTTTCTTTTTTAATGTAATTAGGTTTTCCCATTGTCACTTATTGCCTCGATGATTTCGAATCTTTTATTTTTCCTTTAAAAAAATAAAGAATGCAGCACGAAAGTTTTGCGTTCACAACGCAAACAAATTTAGTGTGTTCTTGGCCCTTCAATAAATGGATTCAGCTTTGCCACTAAATTCTGGACTTTGCATAAACAAACAACAGAAAAGTTTTTACTTGCCAAGAATGAAAAAAAAAAGAACTTTGGAAACAAAGGTAAATACACTCATTTATTTGAGTAATTTTAAAGGGATCAGAAAATCATACGATTATTCTAGAAAAATGATAAAGCGTACGCCGGATATTTAATGTGATTCAAACTAAATTTCGTTTTTCTCGTTTTTTCTATTTTTATTTCCTAATATTTCACACTATATTTACAAAATGATTTGAATATATATTACATATTCAAATATATATATATATATATATATCCAGCGCATGCCGGATAAATTAAAAGTAACATACCAGCCAAAAGAATAAAAGCAATCAGTGTGGTAATGATAATAATGATATCAATGAAGGCGCAAAAGTTAACTGTGATTGACAAAGGCGAACTGAATAACATCAGTGACTGAAAGCAGTTTGAATTTTAGCATACTGACTAAAATGAAAATAACACAGAAAAGAATGCAAGCTTAAGATTGGTATGTCTGCCACGCCTATTCTTTTCCTTATCGAGTCTTGAAACTGACTGAATTTAACCATTCAGACATATATGAATCAGTCTGGCTTCTTTTGACAAGCTTTTGCTACTTTTAATAGCTTTAAATAATCTCTGAGCTATTCCATTCAAACAGCATTTCCTTCCATTATTTTTGTTGTTTGTTCCAATCGCTTCAAATCAGCTTTCGTTGGAATGATAAAAAACTCAACTGAGAAAATAAAAGGGAAAATTATTGGAAATTATTCATAAAAAAGGAAATTTATTATACATAGAATGATCTGATATTATGATGAAAATATTTATCATAATAAATGCAAACATGCACAATCAATATGATATTACAAAGGTCAATACTTCCTGAATTTGACCATTCAATTTCTCATTTATTAGTCTGACCTTGAATTCTCAATGCATCATATGTTTGCTTTCGAAGACAAAGTTTTGGTTGACATTGATGTTGATCCTAGATGTACACTGTGGTATTTATCAGCACAGCTTTCCCATTACTTGTGTTGCCTTCTTTGTTCTCTCTTACCTTTAATAAAACCAGTAATAGATGTAACTACGTCTCAATCAAGGATTCACATTTAAATTTTCGATCAAAGTTCTTAATATAATAGGAGATGAAATATATCTCGACAACAATTTGCAAGTGTGGAAAGACAACAAGTCGATAAAAGTTGCATTTAACTGTAAATGAAATTAACAAAGGTAACAGACGGGTAAGAGGAAGAAGAAAAGGATAAAGGGGTGGTTAGATGAGGTACAGAGAGATGATCAAAAGGGATACAAATACTCGCTCCATTGGAAATTAAACTTGTCAGATCGTTTACATTGTAAAACATTCCACACATTCTCGAAATAGCACGGTCGACATTGGCATTACGGGAAGAAGTGATTTAATTATAAATCCTGTCCCATTTTTTAAGAGGTCTGATAATCGTTGCCGCGGTATCATCATCATTGTTTATGGGAATAAAGCGACAACAGAAATAATCACAATGGAAAGTCCTAAATTGCTGATACTTTTTCTCAATGCCGCATTAGTTATAGAATGTGTTTCTTTTCCGCATAGACTTGAGATGCTTAAAACTTCGACAACTTCGAAACCACGCTGTTCCATTTACGACGATGAGCAGTTGCATATAATTATGGATCGAGTATGCGAACTTTGTCATGAAATGTATTCATATCGATATCCAAATATGCGAGCCGATTGCAGGTTAATAGTTTTTAAGTTAAAAAGAGTTAGGCAAATTTTTTGGAGAATGGTTAAAAGATTTTAGAAACGACCGATTTCATTAAAATAATATGCAACAATTTAGAAATCTGAAATAAGATTTTTAGATCAGAATGTTTTCGGAGCAAACATTTCAAATCGTGTTTGGAGCATTTTCGACCCATGCTTCCGCATGGTTGAAGTGCTTTCATCCTATAACTGTGGCGGGAAAAACCGAAGCAAATATTTCTTCCAATATTTTAATTGAATGTTTTTTTTTTTTTTATTTGATGAATTGAATATAATTGTGCAGCATGTAGTTGTAAATATTTATGTTTTTTCTCATACCTCAAATTAAACTGTAACAAAGCCTCTGTTGTACGCTGTAACACTTCCTTCTCTATTATCTCATTGTCTAAAATACGGATGTTTGCAGTAGCAGACAAAGCACCTATTGTAATGATTAAACTTATGCTCCTGATCATTAAGTATAACCTGTCTAAATAGCCGTCAACTGCCTAAGACTATATTGTAGATCCTTTACGTAACCCTAAAGGGGCAAAGCCTTTGTTATCTATCCATATCAATACTACTATAAAAGGGATGGGATCAACCACTGGATCGCAGTTTTATTTACAAATGCGGGGGATATGCCGACGTTTTACCACTCTTTATACACTTGGAAACCAACGATCATCGAAGTCGATGACTTCATTCGAATCAATCACTTGTAAGAAAACTTCCAGTTCAATAAAGATAATTCCTGAATATGTCGAAAATTCACCTACACGACAGAAATTTCAGTACCACGACTGGGTAAGATGCCAATTAGTTTGATAAAAACCGTCCAACCGGCGAAAAAAGAATTGGAAAGTTACGAAATTAAGAAAAAAAATTTAAGAATATGGACTTAACCTCTTCGAATCAAATAATAATAACAGAATACAACAAAAATGTGACAAAGGATAGTTGGAACATATCATGTGAATCAAGGCTCCAGAGAAAAGAAAAAAAGACAAGTATGCGGAGATAGTTGATGACAAAAACAGTTCTTTGAATTTGATTAGTCAGAGTCCAGAAACCATCGTTACTTTAGACATACATGTAAGCAGCATCGAAGTAGCACTCAACGCCTGAATCCAGGCTACAAAATTGGAGAAGCAACACGAAAAAAGGGCGCATCTGCCATATAAATTTCTACCACTCCCAACATTTATTGGTGATTCAAAAATTATGACGAGAATTTTGGGATGGTTTTAATGAAGCCAAAACATATCTAAGCAATAAGATACTGAAATTGTGTCTCGCTCGCAAAACTGAAATTGGCATAAAAATCGACAAAAATGAAGTTATAAATAGTCTAATTGTGATTTCGTTGAAAGAACAATGACAACTTAAAGAACTACTGGGAGCAACCCGACTTCTGACTTACTTATCAAACTATTTTTTCAAATTAGAGTTCAAAATTTAGAGTCAGAATTTACCTTGTTCTACACAAAAATTGGACTTATGTTAGCTGGGAAAGATCACATAATTTGCATTGCACCAACGCGAAAGAGTATCTATGACCAATTCATGCACAGCTACTGTTGCTAACATAGATCAACTTTGGAAACTGGAAGTTATAGATGTTCAGGAACACCTTAATGCCAGCGATGATTGAAACAATTTAGAAGCATTACCAACTACCGTGGTAGAAATCAATCCACTGGCTATAAAAAGAATCAAAGACTAAATTAAGCAACAACTATGAACTATATTATGAGCGATTAGATTCACTAGTTAAACTACTTTAAAGCAATTATTATTTGCTTCAACAACAGCCAGTACCATTTTTGCAATTATTTTCTCGATTTGCCAAAAGTATTAATTTGGCACATCTAACTCAGTCATGTACAATTATTATTAACTTTGTCATTGCAATGTGTTTTGCAAATGCCGAATTTAATTCAAAGAAATGAAACTAACCAGTCTTGAAAACTTTGTTCATAGATGACTTAATCTTTTAGGATTATGTCGTAGGCACTTATCATATGTTGCCAGTATATTTTACATATTTTACATATTCATAATAACAGCAACATTAAAGAAGGTACTAATAATCACAATAAAAACAGTAATAATTATTTCTTTACATCCTTGTTTTTAAAAAGTAGTCCTGTGCCTGAGGCATTTCAGTCATTTTGGTGAACATTTCACAAAAGGATTATATTTAGCATTTCCAACCAAAATTTCCGCAATACTGTTGGATTTGCGGAATTTTTCTTCCTGATAACTTCTTCCAATTTTTGAAATTGAATGTTGATTCCTTTGCGCAAAGGAGTATCTCTGTAATGAGATATTAATATGAATCAAAGGTAAACATTAATGTAAATTCAGTTTTACATTTCAAAGAAAGCATTAAAATGAGCTTTCTTTAAAAAATTATCCAGTCCCTTTTCAAATATTATTTTATCTTATTAACGCAACATTCAATTGCAACTTTTTGCACGCGGAATTGTTTAACTTCAATTGACACTTCATTGAAGTACATCATTTTGACAGATGATTAATTCTAAGGCTACAGCTTTCAAGAACCAAATTATTTGTTAAAACACTGTTTCAGTGCAAAAATCAATAATTCGATTCATCGCCCCTCTTTCTGAATTTAAAATTGCACTCATTCTGGCTTGGAATGATTGATAAAGATACTTGTTTTTCTTTTCCTAAATTTAATTTTTTTTTGCTGAGCCAAGTTTGAAGAAAATGATTTAAATATTTGAGTCAGATTTTTAATCACATTTTTGCAGTAAGCAGTTGCAAACTTATGTCCCGCCATAAATCATTTTGAAAATAAACCCTTGGAACTTTACCCAACAAAGTGAAGTTGCACCAAAAATTAGCTTGTAATTTAATTTGTTATGACTTCGAAAATCTCTGACGGTGAGATTACAAAGTCACCAATTATTTTATTGAATATCAAGGAAATTATTGTTAAATTGCATGTATACTTATCACCCAAATTCAAATATATTTTTATATTTCCATGTAAATGAATGCTAATTTTGATGAAATATTTTTTGTTCGTAAAAATATTATATATTTATGAATAATTGTTATAGCGATCAAAAAATGAACCTGTGCAGCTTGATTCGAAATGCATAATTGATTTGTTAACTCACTGAGTCCGAGCGCTTTCATCCGTTTGTAATTACGATTAAAAATACATGGACACAAAAGAGCTACACATATCTGTCGAAACTTACAACCAAATATTGAATAAATAAAAATATTTGAAGCACTAAAATTAAAAAATTGCTCGAAAAAAGTTTTTTTTGGAATAAAGAAAGGAATCGATTGAATAGAAGTATGCATGTAAGCAAATACTTAATTTAAATGATTTTAGATGAAAATTTAAATGAATTTAAATGATTTTATTCAAAAATTGGTATTTCAAGTCAGAGGAAAATTTAACAAACATTGATTATCTTTAGATACCAATCAAAATATGAAACCAAATGAAATATATTCCTAAAAGTTAAGTTGAATTAACAAAATCAAGAAAAAGTGACAAACCTGTTGACACATACCAATAAATTTCCAATAGGTAAACGTAAGCGAAAGAATTGGGAATATTCGGCAAAGAATGCTTCAATAATGTGATTAATACCAGCCATGCAATTACAAGCAATAAATGTTAAAATCATTACAAAAGCCATTATTGTACAGTGCCGTTCTTTCTCGGCCGGATTTGCTACACGACTGATTAGAGAGCGATGGATACGGTGTGCTTGTTGTACTGATCGAATAACGATAATGTTTAAGACAATCATCGTTGTCCAGGGAATGATAATCAATAGTAACAAATAACCATAAGTATTATATAGAACAATATAAAGACCGTTGGTACGTAATGGCGTTGGAGCCAAACGGCCATACTCATCAAGAGTTAGTTCGAACAATGATGGTAATTTGTAGAAGAATGATACTGTTGCTATCATTGATAAGACCAGCTTGGCACGTGATGTCGAGCACCATACTCGGGTTTGTAATGGATATTTTACAGCTAAGTACCTGCAAGTTCTCTCGTATATTTCGCATTATTTCAAATAAAGTAATTTAACTGTACTCATTAAGAAACTAATAATATAAGTACTTTTGCCAATTTTTTAGGTTTTATTAATTTCCGGCATATAGCCAAATTATAAATTTTGAAATTTCTTTCGTTACGTGAGAATAATTTGCAATCACTATTAATGATTTTGTAGAATAAATCGAAAAAAAGCCAGTAATTTAAAATGTAGAATTATCATTGATAAATACAAATGGTCAAAAATAGTCATTGAATATTTTTGACAGAATTTTACCGGTCAACAGTGATTGCTACACAGGTCCATACTGAAGCGGTTTGAGCTGCAAGCGATATTGGATAGCTGACAAGCGTTGTTTTCCAAAAGAATTCACATACTGCACCTTGTTGCTGAAATTTCGAAATTTTATCAATTTATACTTAATCCATAAAAAATTTCAAAAAGTATATAAATATAATATATCTATTATTGGCCTTATGTAGGTATGATCAATAAAGCCTAGATTTTATTTCACATTTCAGCAGTATTGTAATTTGTGCAAAAGTATTAATCTGAGTGGTAGGAATTCTATTTCGCATGTGATTTTAGCATAATTACAAGGACTATTGTTAAGTTTAATTGAGAATGATATACTTCTACGAGTATTATCTGGAGATATACATGCCAAAATATGAATTATTAATATTGATGACCTTGGAATAGCAATGACGAACAACAATGATAAGATGGAAATGAATATTTTGTTGTTGAAATAAGATATAGTTATTACTAAAGGAAATATTGGTAAATTTAAAAGTGTCAATTTCAAATTTTTTGAGGAATAAAATTTTATTTCGCATAAAATTTTCAAAGCGAGAAGCGAAAATCGTTTGTGTTACTTTTTTTTTATGCTCGTTGAAAATTTCATAGTAGTAGGAGAAGTTTCCTGATTATCTTTGTAGAAACTTCGAATAACAGACGAAAAATCAATCACTCGTAATTGTTCGCTGTCAATTCCTTATCGCCTCGATAAGCATTGTAGAGATATAATCATGCAACATATTTTCAACATGATAACTTGAAATAACTTCAATTTCTATGATGTTTAAAAAACGTGATAAGTTTTCATTTTGCTAGATGATTCATATACAAAATTTATTCATTTTCTGATTGTAAGCCCAACTGAACTGCTTTTTCTATATTTATTTCGATGAATAATTTCCGAGATAATAATCTGCCATAATCATCGATCAGTACTTTTTTAAAATTGCCTTCTCACTGACGTCTACAGCAAAATAAAATGGACGAATATGAATTAACGACGATACAGTAATTCCCATTTTAACAGTCACAATCCAGCACTATTGGAAAATGCTGCAGTACTTTTTTTTTCCTTTTTTTTCTGGCTAATCTTCTTCTCTTTGGCGAATTTTTCATCATAGGATTATCAATCAGACAGAAAGTAATAAGCCAGGAGCAATAAAGTAACAATAAATTTGAGTGTGCATCCATGTGAGAAGATAACTCTGTGTATAAAATTAATAATAATAAAGTACTCTTTAAAATTTTATGGTTAGTTCTTTTTAAAATTCTCTTTTTTTTACATCTTTTCTAATCTTATGATAGAATGCTCATAAAATATAAAAGCATGTGCTTTAAGGAAAAGTAGGAAAATTTAACGTGTTTCAACGATTTAAGCAAATGATTGATTAGTCCAGGCTAAAGCATTATTATAATAGAATGAACAACTTCTTGTTTGGTTTGGCTAAGGAAGCAATAACTGCAATTTCGTTAAGATATAGCAATTATTAGACTTTCAATTTATCAGGGTACGATTTTGAATATTTAAAATTTCTCTTACACATCTAAGTGAAAATTCTTTTCATCCCAGCTCATTTATTGTTAAGCCTTTCTATTTTTACTGGTACATTTTTCATCATGCATGCAAATCACTTACATTGAAGATTTCTATTGAGTAGGCGAATGGTTTAAGTAAAATGGAAGGTATCAATATCTTTTTCAATCCTAAAACCTTATGGATGCTGAAATAACCTCGAAAGTAAAATAACCAAGTAGCATAAATGAATAAAAAAACATTTTTTATCCGTTTTTCCTCTTGCAAGCCAGAAACTATGATTAATAAAATGAATGAATTTTGCTGGTGCTCTGCTAAACTGGATTGGATTCCAGAATTTTCATAATATGTTTAAAAACACTAATGCATTAGGTTTGATTTCCCATATTGTGATGTTAAACTACAAATTATATAAACTATAGAAAATTCATACATATATATATACTATTTAAAAATATATTTTTTTGAACATATATGCCAATTAATACATAATTTGAATGGATTTTGATGTTAATTAAAATATTGACCATAATTCTATGATGACTGGAAGAAGTCAGAAAACTGCTCAATAGTTCTTAAAGTAACTTAAACGTTCTAATAAAGTCATTAAGCATTATTGGAAAAGAATAACAGTAAATGATTAGCCTAATGGAACATGTCTCGAATACTGAATGTACCTTTAAGGGAAATGACTCATAGTTGAAAAGAATGAAGAGTAAATATTGTGATTTTTTTTTTTGCTTTTTCTTTGATTTCTAAATAAAAATTTGAAATAATTCGAATAATTTTGCAATAAATGACAATTTTTATTGCTTTCCACATTCTTCCAATTGCATTAATGTTTCTATTTAGATAGTTTCAAAAATGATAATATTGATCAAAGCTGTAAGTTAATCAACTTGTAATATGTTCAAAAATCATGAAATTCTTTCCGGTCGTTTAGATGAATCCTAATGATCATGAAAATCGATATTTTGAAATTCATAGTGGCTGCACAACTGTTAAAATCGGATTTCAAATTTAACTTTGATAGGCAATTTCTTCTTTTACTATACCTAAAAATTTCGATTTTGAATTACCAGTAATTAATCACAGATTTACTTTATTAGCAAATTTAGCTGAATCTATTTGTCGTTTGCAGAAGCATCAAAACAACAATTCATTATATGACAAAAGGCGATACTGCGAGTAAAGAGATTTAATTCGTCTAATTGCAGAGTTACTTAGAAAACTTGTTTTCATATTGTAAATGTAAAACTTATAGTTGCAAAACTTAAGATGGTTCACTACGAAAAATACATCAAATGAAAGCCTTATTAAACAGCAAATGATCAACTGTTAAGGCATTAAACTGATACAAAAGTTGTGTTGCAGAAAAATAAATCAAATTTAAGCATTATTTTTGTTTATTGATTATACTACATTTCTTGGCACTTCTCATAATAAGTTCTGTCTGTTTTCTTAATTTTTTTTTTGCTAAGGTATTTAATGTTTGATAATAAGCTAACTGAAGTAAAAAAAGTGCTAGAGACTTACGTTATTTTGCAAGCAGATTTCCATGGGAGGATAAATAAGAAGCGATACAAGCAAAAGGATTAAATCGAAAAAGGATAAGCCAGCCAGATAAATGTTTAATGATGATCGCATCTGTGGACGAGTAAATATCATGATACATATAGAAGCGGCGAATATACCAGCGGTGCAAACAAGTGGTAGTAAAATGGTATAAATGATATGTTGAGCGAATTCAACAAGATTATCAATTCTTTGAGGATCACGTGATTGCGACATATGGCATCCTGAATGATGATTGTGTCCATCGATAAGGACAATAATAAGATAACTTTAGTTATGAAACTGACATTTTGATCCAAATTTGATTAATAACTAATAAACGGCATTTGATTTAAACTGACCACTTGCCCCCTGACGAATGCTTTTAGAGTTCTGTCCTGAATAATTAAGTTTATTATTCCCATCGTCCCATTTCATCTATCATTTTATTGCACCGCACTCCTTTTAATTTTTTCATTGTCGCAAATTTCAACGTTCTTCACTGTAGTGAAAAAGTTTCCCGCGAATGAAGCCTCGTGTTGAATTGTATGTGAAGACACAAAGAATGTGTGGCCAACGTCTTCTTTTTGAATTTTTGATGGAAGAATTTATGGATGAATGCCTATATAACTTTATTTTGAATAATTAATAAAATACGGTAAATGCGATTTATACAAATAATAATGATAAAAAAAAAAGGACTAGTAAATTGACTGGGCTGAATGGAAGGGAAGAAGTATGGGCGTCAATATCAATAAGACGAATGTAAGAGAGAGAAGTCGAATCGAAATTATGTTAAAGTGGGTGAGTCGCAAGTGCCGGATGACAGATTCTAGGTTTTTAATATTGTGGACAAGTGGGTGTGGTTCACAATACTCCAGACATAGTATGTGGCCTTTGAACATCAATGAAAAACGATTTTTTCGATCTTCCGACAATTACATATAAGATGAAATCAAAGCTTCTTTGTAACATTCCGACATTGCATATGCACGAACTTATAAGACCACAATATAGGTTAACAATATCCCGATGTATTAACTTAGTTATGAGCGAGAGATGCTTTACAGTGTGCTGACGCTTGAACACATGTACTGATTTATTGCTTTAGTTTACCTGGAACAATTTATATTAGAAATTCACATACGAATTTACCTAATTTTCCGACAGTCACCAGTACTTACTCACTATATGTGGTTTCGTCTACCGGAGCTAGAAATAGCTTGTCTAAGATGTTTGCATTATTGTTTTAATGGGATCAACACTTTTAGGTGATACTTAGCTGTCATCCAAATTGAAATTGATGTATTACTAGTGATAGGATGATAATCCTTTTGTCGCTTGGAATTTTATAATAGTCAAAGCGATGTTGCTGATAGCAGGTTGATAAAACTGTTGTAGTGATAGAATTATTATGAGGAATTCAGTTGCAATTAAATTAATCAAGGCAGAAAGATTAATGAAGCATAACAGAAGATAATTGCAAAAGTGAGAAAGAAAAATTAAAAATGAAAAAATCAAAAGAAATGGAAGAAAGAGGGTAAGAAGCTTGGATAATGTTAAGAATTTTTTAAGCAAGGTCCTCGCTTGACGTTCGAGAGAACTTTGCTTAAAATATAATTGTAAAGAAACAATTATATGGTATAGCACTTGGATGATAGAAATGAAAAAGGACAAAGGTGAATAACTGTAATGAAGATTTTCACATCGGTGCTTAACATGGTTGACAGAAGTGAACCTTTTTTTACCAAATTGCTTCTGGATTAATGCATGATTTGAATTTTTCAGCATGCCAATATTAGTTCGTTATCAGGAAATATAAGTCTTCTTTCATACCATTCGTGAAAAGGAAACATTTATTTCATATGTACGGCTTTCATAGCGAATTCTCATTTCATACGTCAGTTTTAATTGAAGATTTAATTAACTCATAATGAATTCATGAATTATCACTGAATTAAAAAATTAAAGAAATTATTTATATTCGCTTACTAAACATCATAAATAAACAGGAAACATGGGAGCAAAAATGTAGAAATCTTTGAACAAAAATAGAATTTGTTTATTTTTTATATCCGTCAAAGCTTTGAAAAAGAAAAAAATTGAAGCAACTCAAAACGTTTTTCAAAAATTTGTTACAGTATTTTTTTCGCTGGTTTCTTAATAATGAATATTTTGAATCACTTTAATGCAAAGCGTTCTGAAATTTTTGGAAACTGTTTAACAACTCTTATGCTAATTCTTTTAATGACTATTGAAAAGCATTGTTATATTGGAACACAGCATTTTAAAAGGAAACAGCAAAAAGAAGTAGTGAAAATTGTGTTTAATTTGTGACATCAAACAAAGTTCAAGTTATTCATTACGTCTTTTTCCCTCATATGACGAAATAGAGGAATATTGGTACTAGGAATTGCAAACAGTTTTCGATTACAGCATTTTTTTATAACAATTACTGAATGTTGGAAGAACTATTTGCAATGAAACGAATTAAAGTAAACAAAAATAATTGATGCACTATTAAATTTTGATAAGTGACAAGTGATTATTAAAAAACACCGAGTATTTGCAACAGACTGAACAAGTGACTCTTCTAAAATCATCACAGAGTTTACTAATGGCGAGAAATTTCTAAAAAGGAATTGTATTCAACTACTGTGCTTCATTTACGTGCTTAAATATCTATATTATTATTATTTATTATTATTATTATTATTATTATTATTATTATTATTATTA
>JARVGP010001020.1:0-25436 GCA_029876185.1 Mansonella ozzardi
AAAAAAAAAAAAAAAAAAAATCAATTGAATTTTTCTAAGCACAAAATTCATTGAAAATTAATTGAATAGAAAAGAGATTGCCAAATACTATACAGCTCTTTCTCTATCTTTTCCGCTCTTTTTGTCCATTTTTGATCAACAGTTGTTTTCATTTGTTCTTGTATTTGAAGATGTAACCATTGATTAAAGTTTTTATTTGATTTAAATTGAAATTTAACTTTCTTCATTATTCAATCGTTAAATGCAAAATTATTTTTCATTAATATTTACTTGTGGCATTTATCTAAATATGAGATACCTTTGTGGAAATTTATCAAAGAATATTTACCGCTTCCAAATTTCAGTAATAAGTTCGATTATATTACTATTGTAATAAAAAAAAACATAAAAAAAACAAAAAAAAATCGCTAGTTGATCACAATTTGTTATTTATAGGATCATATCCTCATTTCTTCTGTCCCAGAATAACTTTTTTGGCTAAAAGAAAAAAGAACTAAGAAATGGTCCAAGAATGCATTCTATCTTTGTTCATTTTAGGCTTAGTCTTTTATCCTATAAGTATGGAAAACTTTTAAATTTTCAGAATTGCTTAGAAATACTTAGAAAATGCTTAGCATTCTAACAGTGGGAGTTAAAACTGGTTTAGCTTGAAATTCCATCCAACAATGGAACTGCAAAATAAATCGCATGTAAAACTTGCAAGTGTCAATGTTTAGGAAAAAGACTTGTAAGGTTAATCTAAAATTCTATACTAATGCTGCGAAACCGAAATATATAGCATGAAGTGAATTTATTTGCGCTGGGATGAACAACATACTGATTTTGCTGCTAACAACCGAAACATTGGCGTATTTGGGTATGAAAAGAGATGATTTTGATTATTTTAAACTAACTCTAATTTACCCATCATCTGTTTGTCGTGCCTACAATGGGCCTAGCAAATTTTTTGCCAAGAAGACTAATGATTCCTGCAAAGTACCTGTCGATGCTTCCCCGTGGACAATTCATGGGTTGTGGTAGGTTCGAAAATTTCGATGTTTGGATTTTTTGTTTAAATACATCTGGTAAAATCCATGACGAAAATTGCAATTCAAGTATTAGACATTTCGAATTCAATGAATCTCTAAAATTTTAAAAGGGAATTTGGTTTCACAAAGAATTCTATTTAAAATCTTCAGTTTGAATTCTTTTGAAGTTATTTGCAGTTACCTTAATTTCGAGTTTTCATATTTTTAAGGCCCAATCGTAAAGATGGTTCGTTCCCACAGTTCTGTGGTAACGCTACGAAGAAATTTGTGTTATCCAAACTTCTTCCAATTGAAAAAAAATTGAAAAGAAACTGGCCAAATTTGTTTTCAGCGGAATCGATATCGTCGCTATGGTAAAATCAAATATTTTTTATTGTAGAAAACAGTAAATTTACTAGTTAACGTTGAAAAATTCTGGTGTTCGCAATTTCTTGTTTTTAAGGTTTTTTCAAGAGAATAACAGCAGAAGTAAAAACTTATTAATGAATTTTAACAACTGATAATGTTTCGTCTTCAGTAAACGGCATAATTTTAGGAAGCATGAATGGGAAAGGCATGGAACATGTGCAGGAGTTGTAAAAGAAGTCAGTGATGAAGTGAAATATTTCAACAAAACTCTCGCTCTTCATGAACAGTTTGATATCTTCGGGTACCGCTTTGATTTTTTTTGATAATAGCCATCGTTCATCAGTGGTTTTAGTGAAGACTGAAATCCAGGCAGTCAGGTTTTTAGTCAAATCACACTGTTTTTCATCTTATTTTAAAGATCTTTTATATTAAGTGTATTTATAATTAAAATTGAGAAAATCTGTTGAAATAAACTTATGAACTTTCCGTAATCGACTGTAAAAATTTCTAAAAACATCCGCAAAATTCGTAATCTCCTACTGTATTTATCTGTTAGTGTTTGAGCAAAACTGCAAAAACATGGAGATTGCTTGGATTTTTTTTCTCAGTTTTATTGTTCGGAATTTAAATGTAAGTTTATAGCACGCTGAAAAAACAAGAAATTGTCCCATCACAAGAAAATTTATACGATTGGTTATCATTGCATCAAGCTCTAAAATCGGCTTATGGAACAAATATAGAATTTCACTGCTTACGAGATAAGGAGGTATTCATCATAGCTTACTTGATGGCTTGTCATCTTTCTGATAGCTTTGCTTTCTTGCATTCAAATTCGCATTTTGCAGACTAAAAATTGGTTGTTAGCTGATGTGCGTCTATGTTTAACCAAGAATTTCCAACTTATGGATTGTAAGGAAAGATCGTGGAAATGGCAAAAGTCGGAAAAATCGCTCTTACGAACATATGAGCCTTGTCCTGTCGATGGTATCGTCTACCTTCCCTTCAGTAGTGCTCATTCAATTGGTACTAATAATATTATAATTTTACTTGTATTCTCAATGTTGTATATTTTGTATTTTGTAAATTTTTTGTAATTTTATAATTTCATATTTTGTAAAGTAATTGAAATCGGTATGCAGTAATATTATGAATTACTTCCTTTATGAGACTTCATTGTTTCAGTCAGAGAGTAACTTTGATTACTTTTAATACCGATTTCAATTACTTTTATTACTGCATGGTCATAATAAACAATAGCGAGGAAAAAAATAATAAGAAATTCTGGATATCTATAATACATAAATAGATTAGCCTTTATTTACATGAATTTCGTACTTGCACTTCCTTAACTTTATTTTCTCAAAATCCTTTCTTTTTATTACTTATATTCTGCTGCACAGTTTTCATCTTTAATAATCTAATTATTCTAATCTTTAATTATCTTATACTGCAGCTAAAGAACACTTGTAAAAGGAACAAATCTAACACAGAATACGAGCAATTTTTATCAAGAAAAAGAGCTAAAAAACTATGTCTGATAATTTTAAATTTTAATAGGAGCAGAAACATGTATGAAATTTAAGACTATATCAGACATACTGAATTTCTTGTAATGATAAGCTATAAATCCATTAAAATTTTTGATTATATCAGACATGAGGAGTTTTTTTAGTCGATTATTTTTAGATATTCGCAGATTGTTAACGTATTCTGTGTTAGATTTTTTAGCAAATTGCGAATTGCAACTGCTAAAATTTTACGTTTAAAAGGTATTTTTTAAAGAACATTAAAAAAACAAATTATCATAACAAGAAATTCAGTTTTTTGATAGAGATACAGTCAAAGTGTGTGATTCCTTCCTTGAATTTATACTTTGCAAAATTTGCACTTACACAAAATTTACAGTAGCCTATACGAAAAGTTTATTTTTTATTAGTTGCTTTTGCAAAAAGTTTGTTATTTAATGATATTATTAAGCAAGTTTTTTTTTTAAATATTTTCTATTTCCTGTGATATTATTCATGGCAGCTGCTTTTTTAACCTTCTTTTTTATGTTCTGGTATATTTTTATCTTCGAATAATCCTGTATTTTAGTTAATCCTGCTTCAACAGTTTTTTAGAAAAAAATTCGGGAAGAGTCAGTTGGAACTGTATGCAGTGAATAATGATCATATATAGATAGAAATCAGCTTTCAATTTTTTGTTTAGATTTGGCTGGTTTTTTTCCATTGATGAAGCGAAAAACGCAGAAAAAAGTTATCCAACTGACTTGACTTTCAGATTGGGTAGTTGCTCATTATTTTTTTGTCATTTATTATTTAATCATTCAGGGTTTTATGAATTGGGAAAAAGCGCAAAAATTACTTTCTGTTCCTTATCTTTTCATATTACGTGAATGATATTCGACAACTTTTACAGCGAAATAAATTACTGATTTGCCATTATGATAATATCACTTTATCAAATTAAATTATCGTTTAAAATACATCACAAATGAAACATTTCTTCTCATCGTCATTCAATTATATAAAATGTTCGAAATTTTGCCACTGAAAAGAATTTCCAAATCCTTAATTCGATCGTTTCTATTTCTATGATTTCCTTTCAGTCACCTCGAAAGAAAACTAAAAAATATTAGCTTTAGATTTGTGAGGACTTTTTTCAAGAAGTTTCTTTGTATACTGACTTTTAATGATAATCATTCTTCAAATTCAAGAAGGAAAATAATAATGTAGAAATAGCGCAGATTAAATCAGAAATGTAAAACTAACGGAATTGAAATGGAACATATTTTTAACAATGATAGAATAATGATGATTTTTTTCGGAATCTGATTCTTTTCGATATTATCGAAAATAAGGTTTATCAATGTTTTCTCGCATTGATTGGTGTTCTTAACAAACATATTCAATTTTTAGCTAGTTTCCTATCCAAGATTTTTCATTTTTCATCTCTTTGTTTACTAATAAACTAAAATTCCGTACAGTTTAACAAAAGTTACTGTTGGACAGCATAAGCGTAATATGTACCATATATGTATCAGGTGACAGCATGTGACAGCGTAATATATATCATATATGTATCAGGTGACAGCGTGTGGCAGTGTAATATATACCGTCCTTATTAGTAAAAACTACAAGCTTTGACTGCTTGAATAGAATTCAAACTGTGTCGTTCGATATTAAAAGTGACAAACAAAAATTTTTCCAATCAATATTGTGAAAAAAGAAGTTAAATATTGATGATCCTTCAACAATTTTGTGATCGAAAAATTTAGCTAATAAGATAATGAATTTACGGGACCAAATTGACATTAATATTGTCATTTTATATATATTAATAAAGATTTGTCACCGATGTCATCATAATCGGATAAACAGCTAAATAATGTTAGTTCTTTTATAAAAAAAAAAAAGAAACAGAGGCGCAACTATTTTCAAGTTTACATTTTAAAATTTATTTTGTTATATTACAGATATATATATTATGTCTAGCTTGATATATGGTCAATCGTTGAGATTACTAAAGTTTGGCAATGATAACTATGCTATTCCCGACGTCTATTTCAGTCCTGAGTTTTTCAAATTACTCTAAGGAAGTGGGAATCCTGAGTTTTTCAAATTACTCTAAGGAAGTGGGAACGATTGTCACATAAACGAAATGCGAAAAATGTCAATGACATAAGAATCGACTATTTAAAAATTACAAATGAATTCAAAGTCTCAGCCTTTCTCTTCCTATTAGTCAAAGGATGCATGATTTTGCGGTAGCTTTTGTGCATATTAAATCATTGCAACATGACCTTTCGTTGAATTCTCCATCAGTAATTCCATTATTAATAACATTATCTTTAAATCATGTCACAGTACCTCACTTCAGCATCCTTTTAAATTATAAGAAAAATCGAATATATGCATCACTTCAAAGAACAAAATATTCATGTTGGTGTGGAATATTTCTCAATGAAGCAAATTGTAGAGATGACATTAACATACTCTCGAGGCTTACTATTAGCTTTAAAATAGAAATACTGAAAAATAACTTGAATACTCGATCAGTTGCTTAAATTTTAAATTGCACAGTGAACAAATAAATCAGTCCTTCATTAGAAACATTATAAAATGACTTTGCGCTAATAAAGTTTGCATAAGCTTTAAATGCTATGCAGTAACTTCCATGCCCAAACAAATGGATATTATCCTTCGCAGCATTAATAATGGTAGCGGAACTTAAAGCTGAAGAAAAGCTTTTAGAATATAGAAAAGAGCAGAATTTGTTTCAGCAACAAAGTTTATCAACAATTTCTGCATTTAATGAAGAGCTATTTTAAAGAAAAACGACATAAAAAAATTCTCATAATGCCAGAAAAATACACGTGGGAGAAACTCCAATAAGAAAGAAAGCGTATGATGAGTCAGATTATTTTTAATAAAGTTTAAATTGAAGGGTAGCTGAGTACCTATTTTCTGGTAATATGATATTCTTGCAACAAGCAAATGGCAATTGCAAAAATGCAGATGCAGAAAACCGGTTCAATAATCTCTACAAAACCACTTATACTTTTGAATGGTTTTTTAATAAACATATGATTCTTTTCAGACGACAGAAATTAGAATACAAAGTTTATAAAATAACAACAAGTAACAAATAACAGCTTTATATTATTTTAGATCTATTGTAAAATCATCGATTCTTCCTCTTCTCGCACCCACGCAGTTTAATCTTTTTCTTCGATTTCTTTTTAGGTAAATCATTTTCTTCTTCCAACATCGCCGTGAACTTAAAAGAATACCAGTACTTGAAAGAAAATAAAACCATGGCTTCAATTTTTTTCAAGAAAAACTTTGAAAAACAAAGTGCCTAACAGAAATAAAAGTACGCTAAAAAAAAAGAATATTTTTAAGAATATAAAGAAAGACACGAAATCAAAAATATAATGCCCTACAAATTAGAACCGAATCAATAAAGTACTGTTAGGTAGCCATAAATTCCCACTTTTTCCTGAATAACTGATCTATTAATTCTAACAAAACTTGTTTCAGATATCGTTTCACACAAGCGATGAAACAAACCTTGTCTGCACTTCTTGCAGCATCATCCATATAATTGAACTCATCAGCAAAATCATCAGAAAAATCGCTATCATAGGTTTCCTTCATCGGTTCAACGAATTCGTCTTCATTTGATTCTTCCTCTTCCTCTATGATATTTGATTCTTCCTTTAAATCATTCACAATAAAAGCGAATTTATTTTCTTAATCGAATAGCTGCGAACGCTGCCTTATAGCAATCTAATCTCTTTTTTGACATTAAATTATACTAAAATATGGAAATTTCTTTGCCAGAAAAAATTTACTATGCCACCAGCTCGTTAATATTTGTTCTAACCTCAATCTCTCCGTCACTCCATTCTTCGAGTTCATCCTCCTCATCAACATCCATCACATCCCTCTTTCCCACATCATCTTCTTCGACCTCGTCAATATCATTTTCAAATGGACGCTTTCGGTCTTTTACTTTTTTCTTATTCTTCTCAACACTAAATTCTTGACTGAAGTCAACATCAAATATTTCTTTTCGTTCACCTGGCTCAAAACGATCTAAAAAAATCAAACAATTAATTTTATAGAATTCAATTTTTCAGAAGAGAATTTGTTATGCAAGGAAATATCTGAGTAGTTTACGAACGTCTAAAATAGAAAGAAATGTTAGCTTTCATAAAATTAATTATCCCTCGAAAGTCTCTAAAATAAAAGGAAATGTAATTTACCTAGCAACATATTGAACTCGTCGGAGTTCACGCTTTCAATATCCTCATCATCAAAAGCTCCACCTTCGTTTTCTTTTTTCATCCGCATTTTCATAGAAGCGAAACGGTGTAAAAATCTTTCTTCGATTGGTATCTCACTTCTGCTTTTTGTAGCATATTCCTAAAATTTGAAGAGATTCTAAACTACGATCATGAAACACTTCAATACAAATGATGTTAAAACTGATGTTATGAAGAATTACCTTCGATATAATTGGTAACTTTCGAACACCATGAGGATCGTAGACTTTGCGCCGTACATTTTTTTCATTCGTATCCATTGTTTTGGGATTCCGAAACACGAAACGGTCTAGGAATCGCATTTGTGTGAAATCGAGCAGTGGATCACCATCATATCGTATTGCTATATCCTACAATAACTAATTAATGCCGGAATTCAACAAGAAAAGAATAATTTTTTAGACGAATGAAAACGCTATCAATTCAATTATTTTTTACAGAAGACCTTAAAAGTCAAATTCATATTTCACACTTACATTAAGCAGATTTGACGCAAATACGGAAACTGAAGGATGATAATGCATGCTTAATAGTGTCAGTTCTGTAGCAATACTTTTATCAGCGCGAGAGAATAATGGATTCCTAACCATTGGATCGTATATTGTTGCATTACTTCTCATCACTGAAATACGGAATTTTAAATGCAATTATATAAACTGATATTTATAAAACATTGATCACTTCCTGAAACATTAAAAAGAAAATAAATACCAATATTATTTTTGTGCATCCATCCAAAGACCTTCCTTTCACACGGTTTGATATCATCGATCAATTTCTCATTAATTTTAAATGTAGAGGCTACTGGAATATCGGTAATTCCTGCTTCTGTAGGGGAATCATAATCATAATACACTTCTTCATCATCATCACCAGTAACTTCCACTTTCACATCTTCACTGAATTTTGTAAACTGAAAAAATATCACTCAGTGTAACAACAAAAAATGAAGCAAAAATTTGGGAAAAGATATATTCCTGGCTACCATATGAAGTATTTAATACAAGAAAATTTCCACTTATCTCGTTAAAATTAAATTTATATAATGTTGGGAATAAACGGCATATCATACAAAACTCTAATTTTAAGAATGATTTTTACATTATTAGTTTTTTCCGATGTTATGGAACGTTTAATCTTACGAAAAGAATGTAGTAGTAACGACTGCTTAGAACAATCACTTACATTAGCAGCTCTTTTAGTTATTAGTAATGATGGCCGCTGCTCAGTCAACCGTGAAATCATAATTAACGTAGCGGCAGCAAATGAAGCACTCCGACATAGAGAGAGCTGAAAAGACTTAATATTTAAGATTTCCACTTTCAAAAAACTGATTTTAATTAATAAACTTTTAACAAACAAATATTGCGTGTACTGAAAATTGAAAAAACTCAGATTCCATCGATTATTGCTAGATTTGCACTATTTGACTTCAGAGTTTCTATGTCGTTTCAATAAATACGTAAAATCAAAATTTTCAAAGCTAATCTTATCTTTTGATAGATTAACCGAATTTTTAACGAATATTTAAAATTTTCTGAGGAATTCATTTGAATATGCAAAGTTTGGAAGAAATTTTATTTAGAAACTAAATTAAATTTCTAATGTTTTCACATAAAAAACGCAAACCTGCAGAAGACGCTTTATAAATGCAATAACTCTACATTCAACGGTATCCGAAGATAAAGCTTGATATAACAATGAAAACAACTGCCTATCTACATTTGTGCCATGTTGAGGATCCAATATACGTCGATAAAGAGCAGCATAAAAGCGATCCGAAATCCCCTCGCTATCATTAAATACAATAAATTGCATTTACAAAATGGTACATTTTGTCTAATCCTCAATAGCTCCATTATCCTTTTGCAGTTACTAGCCGCCGATAATATTTTCAAGGGCGGATTGATCTAACGATTGGTCTTACTCATTCTGTCTAGAGCAGTTCTTCATACGACATCAAATGCGACAGTAATCCCACAATTATATCAAGCTATCAAAGCAAAAGTGTGAACAGACGATAAAAGAAAAAGATAACGAAACAAAAACAAACCTTGTTGTAAGAAGCTGATATAATAATTTCAGTGTCTGCAACGCAGTTGAAAAATTTGACTGATGCAAAATTTTGTATAGAGTATCGATTTCTTTCACCAACTTATCCACATCACCTAAAATGCCCTATTAATATAAGTTGGAGTCATTGATTTAAACAGTATTCAACCGCAATTTTCAGTCACATACTAGAATAATTCCAGCGCCCTGCAGTCCTTTAATGTTATGAATACCAAATAAATCGAAAACATTGCAACTTCAGGAGCAAATTATGTAAAGCATCAGAATAAAATATGCTTAAAATGTAACTGCTTGGAAATCTGCAGATGTTAATTATAAATTAGTGCTCTGTTTTGTGCAGCAAATTCAAATATAACTAGCTGAAACTGAATGAAAGGAAATGAAATTTTATAATAAAAGAAAACCTTTCGCAAACGAGAAAGCTCGATTCGTAGCCAACAATAAAACACTTAAAACTTTGTCATCCATTTTCTTATTCAAAACTAACATTCGAAACAATCCTATGTATATATTGAGCAATGTTGATGCAAGCGTTGAGTCACAACCATGAAGATTCATTTGTGATAAAAATGAAATTGCATGAAGCTGTGTATGGCATGAAATATTCCTGCAAATACAATTAGAAGAATTAATAGCTTACTTCCGTTCAAGCTCAAAGCTAAAAATTACTGCAACATAAAATTTTAAGCGTCAGAATTGAACATAAAAACCAACTTCCGGTAAATAAGTCGCTCCACTTCTTTAACAACGACATGACGCATCAGCGGTTGTTTTCTGGTCAACTGTAGCAGATATCCACAAACACGTGTAGCTAGTGTTTTATTCGGATGTCCGAGTTTGTTGATAAGGAGAGACAGCAATTTCTAATGAAAAGAAAACAGAACTTAGCAAGATGATGGAAATCAGCACCTACAGGAAATCAAGCAATTACTGGAAATCAAATTAAACAAAAATTACAGTTCTCTTAAAAAAAGAATTCAGAGTCTAATGAAAGAGGAAACTTTTTGAAAAAGCCAGTCAGGATTTTCATAATTCGATGTAACGAAATATGACTTGATCAAACAGCATCAAATATGTACCTGTTCTTGTTCGGCACGTGCTATTAATAGTTCCAGAGCATAACGGCAAGATAATATGCCCAATTTCTCTATTTTTTCTCCAGCCAATCGCTAAAATAACAAACCAATGGCTTTATTCTAATTAATGCTTATCACGTTTATTTCAAGGTAACGTTCAAACATCTAAAAACGCATACCTCTATTGCAATAATGAATTTCTCATACAGAGCTTTCAAGTCCGATTCAAATTTCCAGAGTATAAGTTTCCTTTTCAAATTGAAATCCTTATCTAATGATGATAAATTGATTTTATCCAATGGCCTCTGAAACTTTTAATTCGTGGGAAAACAAAGTTCTTCAACAATTCTACAAGAACTTGACTAATCAGAAATGACTAACCGCTACAAAAGGGATCAATTTTCGCTTTGGCGGTAATAATTCATTGATAAATAAGTCTTTTAGCAACCCTGAAAAACTGAGAAAAATAAAATTATTTCCAAAACATAAATAAAAATATGAATAAATAAAACAAATTAGCCATTCGCAATGAACTGACCGACTAAAACAAATGCCTCTCTTGTATTTTTTTTAACAATAGTGTTAATCAATGCAGCAATATATGCAAGAGAATGAACTGGATGTTGTTGTATCAATATCTGCGTTGCAGTTACTTTATCCTTAGCAGTACCACGCGTCAGAACTGTTCTAAGCCATTCTGTCTCAGTTCTGCTTTTATTACTTTGCACTGGAAATTACTTTCATTTGGACAAAAAAGTGAAATTGACCGAATATAAAAAGCAAACATTGAAGTGATAGATTATTGAATTATCCATTTAAATTATTTGAAAATGAAACGAAAGTGAATTTCTTAATTTACTATTCTTAAATATGATCTTAAGATTTTAAAAACAATTTATAATGTAATAAAATGCTAAAATTTATACAAACTTGAATGCATTTTGGTTTTGCATGGAAAAAATGAACATTTCAACTCATGAAAATGGAAAATCTCGTGGAAGAAAAAGCAAGAAAGGAATGAAACAAAAAATTTGGTTATATAAAAATGTAGTAATATAAAGTACTTTATTATAATATTAATAATATATAATCAAGTTATGAATGAAATTGCACGAAAATCAATTAAATCAACATTTTTATAACTTTCAAATATATGCAAACAAAAACGTACTCTGCCATTGCAACTCACAGTCACTTTTCAGCAATATCTCTGCCCGTTCTTCAATACTATTAAGATAATTCAAATCCGAGGTTCGTTGCTCGGTACATTCTAGATCTCCATAATCATACCATTTTGTTTCAGATGAATGCCGAATTAAAGGTCCAGTTGTTGCAGTTGGAGTCATTTAGTTAGGTCTTCAAATAAAAAACATGTAATTTTTGATAGAACCGCAAGACCTGAAACTTACTCTTGACGAAATGTAACTATGCTAATCCGAATCTAACTGCACAAAAAAGCGATCAAAATATTACACTAACATTTTTAATAGCTTTTAAATAAGAATATGGCTTATATAAACATACTCTGCCATTCAAGAAACAAACAACTAAAAATTCCCTTCAAAAAGCGATTAAAAACACAAAACAAAACACAATTTTACATTGAAAATTGTAAAAAAAAAAAGCTCAAACGCATGAATTTTTCTTGTTTAAAAAACGGAATTAATAAATAGAATGGATGAATATTCAAAAAATCAGAGTCGAAAAATCTTCTGATTATTATCATCCTTTTGAAAAGATCTCCCTGAATAAAGGAAATTACGCTCAAAGTTAAAACTGATGAAAACAAGAGAACCGTAAAATCACCAACTGATTGCAAAGAAAATTGTGGCACCTTACATAAAAATTCATTTTTGTTATTGTCAATAAACAGTAAACATCACTTTTGCTTTGTGAGATGTTTTTTCCACTAGCCTTTGCTATCAGAAAAATCTTATCCAAGGAATGCCCTTCACTCGTCACGCCTAATAACTTCTCATATCTCATTGCATCATGTTTTTTGACGAATATAAGTTATAATGAGTGATCTATAAATACTTAAAAAAAATTCAAAATAAATGAAAAACTGTAATGCAAAGTAAAATTTCGCATGATATCGAATAATAAATGAAATTTCCATTCTAATAGAAAATAATTTAATAATAGCGCATAAATATTAGCAATACAAATTTATTTTTTGGATATAATCAACCAAAACATCGATTGCAAATTTTAAAATATTTAAAAAACAATTCTGACAAAGAATGAATAATATAGCTCTTTTTTTTTTTCATTAGAAAATAAATTATATAATAAAAACAGCAACAAACATATTCAACAGCAACAAAGCATGCAGATCTATTCTGTCGAAAAAGGAGATTGAAAACTATTACAGAAATGAGCGAAACTAATAATGCGGGAATGTTCATTAATTGATGAAATCAACAATGTTATGAATTAGCATCAATTTTGGTATCTAATCTGCATATGAAATTATACTATATAATTTAGCAACAAATACAGATATTCTAATTTTCAGAAAAAACGATATAGACCGTTCCAAAGAGCAGTTGCATATCACCACCCAAATATCAACAATCATTCTCTCATATAATACTACACAGAAAAAGTCTACTGAAAAAGCTTATAATACACGTACTCTTAAAGAGACATGATACTTCGTAAAATTTTAAATTAAGAAAATCGATGTAAGAAGTGAAACAAATCCAAACTGTAGAACATGCTACTTAAACAAATCCAAATTCCATAAAATGCTACATTTTTGTAAATTTTCACAAAAGCCAAAAAACGCAAATCTTATGAAAAACGAAAAAATAAAACAAAGATAAAGAACATCAATTTTTCGCGTTTAATAAAATTCAAATATTCAGTTTGCAGTGAGATACTTTCCAAATGTTTCAATGAACTTGATTTTAACTTTCCAACAGATTAAGTTATAGCTTTCCAAAATATTCTTTTGCTTTCCTTTCGGCATTCTCGCAGATATTATATACTGGTGACAACCTTGCCTATAACAATATTAAGTTAACCGCTTCGCTTTTTAAGAAACCACTTATTCAATAATTTGAATACATAGCGAATCAGGTGTGGATGTATAACGAATCTTCCCATTTCTGTGTTATAAGTTCATGGAATGATAATATATTAATTAAATATTCTTCTGACTTATGTCTAAGATAGTCCTACCACATTTCTATTTGGTTTAATAATGCTCCTCCTAAATCATAAAGAAATGAAAAAGACTTTGCTGAAAAACCAGTCAGTCGAAAGTCAACTTCATACCAAACGATTAATTTCGCCACCAACAATAGCATCTGCTGTGTAATACTGTGCAATACAAAGCCCACTCAAAGTGTAACATGTGTGATATAAATCGCTCGACCTTCAATATCGAAGATTAAAATTCGAAGAGTACATCTAATCATTATGTTATGATTTCAAAAATTCTGGTTTCAGACACTCTATAATTTGTCACAATCCCCAAACTTTGCTTTTCCCGAATTCTGGAATTTCTGATTTCCCAAATCTAAATACCGCTCGGATCAGTCGTCTGATACTCCATGATCAATGATAGCCATTAAAATGAAATTTTAGTTTCGGGAAAGTTTCTGTTAATTGAAACTAGTTTAATCAGACTAAACCAGATCTACGAGTTCCACCTACAAATTATAAAACATGCAGTACAAACCTGCCTGGTTTGTCCCGCAAACCACCATTTTCTATATCTTGGCAAGCCACTAGAATATATTCTTGTAACGCTTTCCCATCAAAAGATAAAGACATTCTGTTTCCCATAGCAAGCTGGGCAACTTCTAATATTGGAAACACAGCAGCTTGCCAAAAACTATAACAGCCGTCAACCAATTTGTTTGTTCTACCCTGAAAAAAAAAACAGAATTCAAGTCTCTTTGGAAGTTCTGACTCAATAAATTTCCTTTCTCATTTAAGACATCCTGTCTTCGGCAAAAAGTAATAAACGCGAGATGACCATATCAAATTCTCTCAACTTCCTTCAAAGCCGAATTAGGCTCATATAGAAGAGCTTCCTCAAAAAATCAAAATTATCAAAATTTTAAGCTTGAATATGACTTACTTGAAATCCGCCTTCAAATTTCATTTGTTTTAGTGCAAGCCATTTATACAGTGATGAAACGTGAATCAGTGCACTTTTTCCCAGTAGCATTAATGCAGCTACCCCACAAAACGTGTAACCACCATGTGCTTCACAGCAGCGTTCGCCACCAAAACCACCCTCGTATGTTTGACAGCTAAATTGGATTCTCGTTTAATTTGAAAAAAATTCCGTTTCAATTAAAGAAGTAAAGCAGATGACAAGACGGGAAAATAAAAAGTAAATAAGACTAAATCCAAAAGTTAATTCCGTAATACTTTTAACACTGGATAAATTATTGAAAAAACAACCTAATAATCCAACTATCTGCATCCTTCTTCAGCTGATCATCTAAAATATTCGTAATAGAAGCAACAGCAAGGGCGCAATATGATCCTCGCACATCGGCTTCACCACCAACATGTAATGCAAATCCACCGTCAGGGCGTTTTACAGAATGTAGAAAATTCTTCAGAGTTTGCCTAAGGTGCAAACAATTTCATACGCATTTCATAATATCGACTGGAGCGCAACTATACGCATAGACTGTTTATGGTCAGAAGTAGCTTAACTCCCACAAGATTTTTATTATGAATTGATGTTAACAAGTCAAGATCTATTTTCCAGAAAAGTTAAATGACTCGATATCATATGAACCTATCAATGCTTGCAAGTGCTTCATCGGTTCCAATGCTTACTAGTGCCATTACTGCACCGTATGTAGTTGCCAAATGTGGATATTGCCCTGGACCACCTTAAAATTTAATATTTAGTACTAAAATAATAACAAACAACAAAGCAAATCCAACATTATGTGCTCATCACGAACAGTTGGAAAGTGTATTTGTAAAAAAAGGTTCTCGCATACATGTCTGTCAAATGAACCAAAGAAACTGCTCGCCTCCGTATCCACCAGTAGGCCATTCACACGTCTTCAAAAATCGAACGATACTGTAAAGAAGTATCATTTTAATTAATAAGCTAAATCTTCATATTAGCCCTTTGACCATGAGCTTGATATTAATATCCAATCAAGAAATATTCTTACAAAATACCTGGAAGTTAAGTTTTCATCGAGTGGCGCTTCCAAAAGCCTTAAACTGTGCATTCCCCAATAACAGAACCATGGTCGTGATGCATCCAAATGCTGAAAATGTAAAAAAAATTATATAAAATTTGACTTTTCAATTTCTTTTTAACTACAATTATCCACAGAAAAAATTGATGTAATCAAACTCAAATCAACCTATATAAAAGTCTGCTGAAGCAAATAACAGTTCTTCAAGAATTTTATGATTATTAAATAAGAGATCCTTCAGCAATATAATTACCTTTCAATTTTATTCGTTTGAAAGAAGAAAAACCTTAGTTTTTAAAAATTAGGAGAATGATAATTATTTCCTACTAAGTCATAACTTCAACTTCGAGTGTAAACTTCCTTACCGAACATGACTTTCCCAATTTCTTTAAAGATCGACAAACAAGTCTAGTGTGAAGCGTTCTACATAATGTCGGAGCATACTCTGAATCATCATCTACACTATCCAAATAAGCGTCGAGAAATTTTCGAGCTTGTTCTCTAGCAAGTTCCTCAACTCGTTTCTGAAAACAAGTGTGACAATCAGGAGAGAAACAAAATCTCATTAAAATTAAGTGTAGATCATTTTATTATATACAACGCGGTAACCACAACGAATTCCACACGTAAGTTTTTAGCCTAGAAGAGTAAAAGTCATCTGTGTCACATAAAAATGAAAGCAAATTTGATTTATGGAAATTATGAAGCAAAATAAATAAAAAATCACTGCTCCTTCCTCCCTTCCTGAACCCAAAGTATAATTCCTGTTTTCTATATCTAGAAATGCATTCAGACAAAGCCTGGATTATTTTTTTAAAGAACCTGCTCTGTACTGCTATATGTAAAGAAGCCATCATCATTGAAAGCGTATTTCTCATCGAAGGCATTGAAGTTGTACACCACTAACAATCCATCCATTAATTGTTGCGAACGGCGACCCTTCAAAAAATTTCAAATTTTAGTCCTAAACTCTCGAATGAAGTACTAGTTCAACGTCGAGCTTTCTGTGACATTGATGACTCCTTTCTTTTTAACTTCTCTGTGTCATGCTTGAAACTTATAGTAAAAACAAGCAAATTGTTTGTAAACTAAGAATTCAGGAATATATTCAACCAATTCAGTTGCCATACACAATTTAAATTAACGTGAAAACAAAATCTTGATTAAGATTCTTAATTATGAGCATACTTCACATATCACAAGAAATCGAGGATGATTAAAAACCATGAAACTGAGCATAAGTTACAAACAAATAAACAAACACGTTTATACTGTTTCGAATACAAACAATCAACAGAATAAGAACAAACATCAATTCAAATGAACTGATAAATAAACAGAACAAAGATGTATAGCAGACTAATCCAAACGCAATTCAGAGATAACAAAAAAGACTATTTCATTCTCTTTCATCAGAATCGAGAAAGAATTGTAAATTATAAAATATCTATACTTTACAAATTTATCACAATCACATTATTATAACAATTTGCTTAATCACTGAGTAAAAAATTCTAAACCTAATTATTTAAACATTCAAAAAAATATAGAAACTACTTTCATCATCAAACTCTACATGAGTATTTTACCACAAAATCCTGTTCTAACAATGACCAACATAAAAAGGGTAAGTCAAAATAAAACAGTGTGATATTTTAGGATTTGTAAATGCAGCAGTATTTTGGAATCAAGCTTCTGAAGTCAAAATTGCAAAGACTGGGTGTTGATAATTACATATAATTTGACTGTTACACAGTTGACTGCCTCTGTTCACCATTATTATTCATCTTAGATGAAAGTAAACTCGTCGTTGGTAATTTTCGTTTATTGTCTGCAAATGTAGCGGCTGCAAGAACACGTATCGGCAAAACGTTAGGAGGAGGCATAAGCTCTCGATCACTAAGCACTATCCCGTTTGACAGAGTGTTTATATTAGCAACACAACCTGAAGACTTGTCATCCAAAAATATACTGTCATCATCAACACACCTGAAAAAAAAAAATTATTTACTTTTAAACTAGTTGTTAGGTTACAACTAGTAAATTTAGTATGCAATCATGGATTCACTTTCCTACGAAATTAAAAAACTGGTAAAATCAGATCCCAGCCCCATCCTGTTCCTCACTATTTTTAATATCTCGATACTAAGAACACTGTACTTCTCCTCTCTTTTCACTTTTCGTGGCCGACCTCTTTTCGGCTTTGCTTCGTTGCCATCCATTTCACCATTCCTTTGCCTTCTTTTAGCACTCAATAGATTTGGACTAGATGGCAATTTTGGTAAAATCATCGAAATACCCACATGACAGGAAGAATCTGTCGCATGACCTGAATAATATCTAAATTATAAGGAAAGATTATTTGGGAATAATGTTCATAGACAAAAAAGAACCAAACGAGATGTTTAAATTAAACTAGAAAACATTGCGACATAGCTCCAAATATTACTGGATAAATGAAAACGAACAGTTGTGACAAAATGACAAAATTATAACCTGGCTGACAAAAACCTGAGAACGAAGGCTGGTCAACCACATCAGTTCTCCAATGTATTTCTGGTCCAGCTGACGGTGGTAAAGGTATTTCTCGAACTAATGATTCCAAAAACTTAAAATGCGGAGTTTGCATTACAGCCTGTTTTCTGAAATTATAGAAAATGTGTATGAATAGTGACAGCATATTTTCATACATTCATCTCCTTCTACGAACAAATTACATAATGATTTGGGAATACATGATAATGGATACTGATTAAATGATTACATTATAAAATTTTTAATCAAACATGCTGAAATCTATGGTATAAGGAATCAAAAAGTTACATATGCGATGGTGAAAGAGTGCGCGACGTCGAATATAAAACACATTGAGCAGCAGTTTCAAGTAGTTTTTCAGCAAAATGTTCCATAGCTCGGCCAATCGCTACCGGTACAGACGCAACCATCCGACCAATCTCATCATCACTTTGCATTACCCGTTTTACTCGAGTCTGAAATTGTAAATCTGAATAATTATGAAACTTTGTTAGTTTCTGACGAAATCGTCCATGAAAGCCGCTAGTACTTTGCAACTCAAAGTCAGATGTTGTGCGAAAGTATGACCTTAAATGTATAACTGCTGAATATCGATCTCCGATGTAGATGAGAAACAAGTTCCCAACGCTGAAAACCCTCAACTAAAATAAAGTACAGTGTTGCTGAGGAAGAAACGGAATAAGCAGCACAGAATGATCTAAAACAAACTAACTGGTTGAATTTTAGCACTGCTAAAACGTCGTTTCCGAACAGGTGCTGGAATCGTGGCCAAAGTTGTCACACCACTGGAACATGGTCCAACGCATTCTGAATTTCCACTACTTTTAACATCCATCACTGCGGGTTTAGAAACCTAGAAAAACGAATTGACTAGAAAAAAAACTGCCAATAGCTGCACTATCCTTCAGAAAATTCTGCACGTGTCTGCTCGGAATAATTCCTTTTATATGGATGAAAGTATTTTTTTCTTTTTTTTAAAGTTTTTCAAATTGATATAAAAGTAAGGCGATATTTGTTTAACTATATCCATGAATCCCAACCATCATGAAATCCAGCATCGTTATCATCTTGGATGGATGTTTTGATACAGGCTACGACTGAATATTTCATCCATAATTTATCAAAACGTTCACATGATTCTTCGTTTCATTCCAATTTCTTCAACTCTTCAATCCCTTCGAAATTATGGGAAAGTTTTTTAGAAATTAAATTTCTTTAAAGAAATTCGATCTAATAATTTTTTACATCAATTTGAAAAACTTCCTCCAATAACGATTAATAAATGGTTGAGATAATAATGAAGCAGTGAAGAGAGTGCATGAGCCATGACAATAAAGAAATGATATATGCAATCGATAAAAACTCATCAAGGCCATTTAATCCTTAAAAGTTTGAAAAAACTTACGACATGATAAATTTCTTTCTAAATGGAAAAAAAAAAAGGCCTAGCATCTTCCACGCTTATAACGCCTGTGATAATATCAAACTGCGTGTTGGTATCGAATGAAAACGTAGCATGCGAGTTGCGTTATGAAAAGTTCGACGTACCAGCCGCTTCGTAAGAATTGCTAGCTAAGATGAATGGATGGACGGACTTTACATATACGTAGGGAAATAAATTTAAATTTAAATTTTAAAATATAAGAAATAAATTAATATTTACAACTTAAAGAATATTTGGAAGAATCAACGATATTATTGATGTTAAAGTATTGAGGAGAAACGTGAATTCATCAGTTGATTGTTCTTATTATCCTGCAGTTCATTCATTTTTCAGTGGTTCATTAGGAAGTAATTTGTTCTTAAAATAACAGTACGAGAAATAGTTATTTTCTGAAGATGAATGATGATAATGTAACTGATAACATATCAAAGGTCAACGAGCAGATAATGGACATCGTCCATCAAGAGAAAAAAATATTCCCTTCACATCCAAAGAGAATAGTTTGCGATTGAAGCAATGTAGATATTTTATGAGGGATGTGATGAACTGAGAATTGCACCTGAAGTAGTATCCTTGCTATTCGAGTATCATATTATTGAAATGGTCAGCAAGTTGTTGTATCATCCTTAGAGGAACAATCATCATTTGTCATCTATGAAGGGCCATCGTTCGAGATGATAAAGTGATTATCTGGATAATGTTGATACATTATCATACATAGAAGCAGCATTTGCTGCGGTATTCTGAAATAAATCGGTTTGATAATCTCTTAATACGTGACTAAAGTCACAGACCTAAAATGACATAACATCTATCATAGGAATTGTTAAGTGTTGGAATAACAAAATCACTAATGGAGAACGTCATCTATAACTGCAGCTAACATCTGAAGTGACTTGAAAAGAAACAAAAAAATACATAAGTAGTTTCGAGTTTAATTCCGACCAAACATACATTATCATAAGCTTCACGTAAGAGATCATACGTGAACTTCACTTAGGATTTGCGTAAGATCCTGTGAAATTAAAAAAAAAAAAATTAGATGCTAACCTGTATAAGTCGTAACAGGAATTCGAGAATAGAAGAATCCATTGGCCAACGAAGAGAAATATGCATAAGATTGATATCCTATGATGCTCTCATGTTCAATGATGAATAAGCAGAAATTCTTACGGAATATGCAAATATGCAAAATTACAGAATATGCAAATTTCCATTTTTTACACGGAGAAAATTTAAAAGAGTTCAAAATTGCAACCTTTCAGTCATTGTTTTCATATGTTGTTGGGGGCGTTGCTGCTATTATCGTATGTTTTCTCTGTTCGTTCTTCTCTTCTGTTCTTAATTTCCTTTACGTACAATGTTTTCATCGTTGATACATATGTCAACTGACATATTTTTGTTAATTGGGCAAAATTGTATGCAGAAAGGTCACGGAAATCTCCATTTTATATCACTTACGTTTCAATTCAACGAGCATTAACAGAGTCTTACGCACGTTTCTCGTTCATATGTATGAGAGATTCGGGTGATCTGATCAGGCAAAATGCTTCCGAATTATCCCTGAAGTTTTTTATTGTGGTTATTGATGCTTCACGTGTACAAAATCCGATACAATATTCTCATCGTTCATTCAGTTTCAAATTAATGCTTGTCGGATTTTCGAGAAATCATGAAGAGAATGAAGAGTGGATTCAGGTATTCAGGAATTTCATCTTGACTTCATCTTCATCGTCCATCGTACTCTACTCCAGTACCATTCTTCAGATAGATCAATTTGATAGACATTCACCGCCTTTCGATCATATTCCACAGTAGTAACAGCAGTCATTCTCAGACGTGCACTTATGCGTTCAGAATGGCAGCTGTTAACAGTATTGCGGTCAGATTCATGCAGTAATCACATTAATTTGATTACAAACTTCGGATAGGACGAGTGTGAAGTTACTTTGATAAATATTAGATAATCGTAGATATAGGTTTTAATATCTCACGTAATCGTGGATATAGGTTTTAATATCTCACGTAATCGTAGATATAGGTTTTGATATCTCACGTAATCGTAGATATAGATTTTGATTTTTCACGTAATCGTAGATATAGGTTTTGTATCCCACGTAATCGTGGATGTAGGTTTTGATATCTCACGTAATCGTGGATATAGGTTTTGATTTCTCACGTATCGTAGATATAAGTTTTAATATCTCACGTAATCGTAGATATAGGTTTTAATATGTCACGTAATCGTGGATATAGATTTTGATAAATGGGATGTGTATCGTAGATAAATGGGATGTATATCTGTGTGTATTTTTGTTATTAAAAAATCTTTTAATCTCACTAATTTGAATGATTTAATCAAGACAATTTCAATTTCAAAATTTATCTATTTTCAATTCCTTTTCTCAACTGTTTAAAGTAATCTTTAAAGCTATAGAAACGCATTCTTGTATACTGCGACTAAATTTCTCGGTCGAATTCTGCATCAGTGCTAACATAGTTCTAAGCTCATTTTTTTCCTTCAGAAGTGTAAATCCATCTTAGTGTGTATCCTCTTGTTGGAAATTAAAATTCATACGTACAGATTACTTTTGTCATACATCACTAGGTTCGTTTTTTGTAGAATTTTTATAGAATAAGCGCATACATGTGGTTTAGTCGTTAGCATTTACTGGATTAATTCATTAGCAGATTTTTGAAGATGCTTCTTCATACGTTGAAGTTTGTTCGGATAATGTATTAGATTAAACTGTGCAGATGCAACGAGGATTTTGATTGTAGGAAAGTTCAATGTTAATGTCGCCAATAACGCCAAGTGAAGCGAACAGTATTTCCAGATTTCGTCCACGTGGACGAGGTAGAAGACAGCCAAACTCAAACGAATCTTCCTGCGTTTTAAAAATGGCAATAGTTGGAGGTTGATTGCTTGCTCTTTTCATCGAATATATATTTGAATTATTGAGTTTTCTTTGAACAAAATACACATTGATAAAAGCACTCCTGACAATGGTCTTTTTCGTTTCTCTCAGACTACTATCTTTTCACCATAAATTCTTTGCAATGAGAATGCTAGGTGTTCGTGCTACCTAACTAAAGCGGAGATTATAGTGGATAATGCATTATTGAATCATCACTTTTCATGGATTGTTCGTTTTTCAAGTCTACACGAGATCTAGTCAAATCATTTAAATACTGCTCTGTCTAAATGCATGAGTTGAAACAGGTGAAGAAATGCAAATGGTAGGCAAGGAGATTTGGACTGGTACTAGTTCGGAGGCGCTTTCGCGACAGTCTTCAGTTTCCGGGCGGATAGACAAAGCAGTTTTCACTGACACACGTTCACTGCAGTCAACACCGTCTCAAAAGAGTGAATCAGCATTGCACATTCATGTATCTACGATTCCTTCAGTTTCCGATGATTCTTTCTCGGTACACATGTTCAGTTGCGGAAATTGAGAATAAATGACGTAGTTGAAATAAGAAATTAGATGTTAGCTAAAATTTAAATGTTTATTGAAAAATTAAAAAGAAAGTTTGAGTTTGGAAACGTTAGAAAATAATTAATTATCAGAGAGCTTGCATTTAGGCTGAAAGTACAATGAAATGTTGTGATTCAACACGCAGTTCAGCAGTATCAGATGACTGTCATTCGCAAACATCTTTTAGTGATTTAACAGATTCTGATTTGATGGAAGTTGAAAATGCGGTTATCCCTCAATCGATGGAGTTAAAACATAGTAGGGGAAATATTCAGTCGACTCGGTAATTCTTTCGATCAAAATTTTTCTATGTTTTTCAATTTAAATGTTTTCCATAATGCATAAATGTCTCATAGATTTGAAAAATACTAGTTCAAATATCTACTTAAATGAAGAGAAAAAAATATTATTGGTGATATTTGAACCCAAATCAGCTATTATCTGGAAATTCTTATAGCAGATCAAAATATATTTTACAGTTGTAGACCATGTCTTATGGCACCAAAATTACCACCAGCTTATCAACGGGAAACAGTTCTTGTAAAAACGAATATCTATCCACTGCAAGTTGAAAGCCGAATTGTGTACCGTTACGATGTTCGGATGTATGCAAGCCGTGCGGATACATCGAAGGAGCGGACCACAGACTTATGTAAAGGCGACAGAGATGAGTATGTCATATCATTTCCTAAGATTACGCTTAGTTTTAGATAGTGAAAATTTTGTTTATCCCGGATCTGAAATTGAATACTAATTTTTATTTCTTGAAATTTAAAGATATGAAGTTCAAATAGTTTTTTGTGTATACGCTTGATTTTATTAGAATTGAAATTTATTATTACAGTTCTGGAGTGACTTTGCGTCATCAAAAATGTATGCTATTAATGAGACGTGCTTTGGAATTATATCGCGTTTTAAATGAGAGTGGTGCTTACTTATATGATTTGTCAAGCACTTTGTTCACCAATGAGCCACTTAATAAAGAACTGGTGAAATTTTATCTCATAAATTTAATCTATTAATTTAAAATTTCGTCATTATTTGAATTTTATTTCCTCCTTAATTATATTCATATTTGAATTTGAAGCATTTGAGTGTGTCATTTATACTGTAAGTTTAATATTCTAAGCATCTGGCTGAATCGTAGTGGTAATCCAGTTGAAAATTTGTTTCAGCTCCCTCGTTTAAAAATATCGATGGAGCAGTTAACGCCAAAATTGCGTGACCTAATTGGTGCATGCGACGTGTTTATTGAAATAACGCCATGTGCGGAAAGTGCTCATACTTTCAATGTTATCGATTATTGTGATTCAATTACGAATGATTTGACTCGTCAGGATCACTCATTTAGACAGTTTTTTGAAATTCTCACAAATAACAGTGCTTTGCAAAGGTATGTATTTTGATATGTTTTTTGCAATATGGTGATTATTTTTTCATAAATTTTGTTGAAATTTTAATGATACAATCGGAATTAGGATAGGCAAAAAAAAAATATGAAATAACTATGTCTGCTGTGAGGAATGGGATTTGATCACTCTTTCGCTTATTTATACAATAACTAATCTGTGAATAAGGTACAGGACTATTTATTTCGGCATCTTATTTGATGTGGAGTTGAACAATGTATTATCATTCGACCACTTGATTTGTTTGCGTACCAAAATTACATGTTATAAAACTATAGCTATGATCTGTATACATTGAAATTTAATTTCGCAAAAATTTAAGAGGAACACATTACGCATTTGGTTGCGGTAAACTATTTTTGGTGAATGGTAAGAAGTATAAACTTGACGAACAGTCATTAAGTGAGAGTAGAACTTTGGTCACTGGTGTCGATAAGGGAATCCGTATTATTAAACGATCGAATGGCAGTATCATCCCAGCACTTGTCATTGACCGTATGACTCTTTATCCCTTTCAAGTTCTGTATAAAATTTTGATATGTTGGGTTCATGTTTAGATTGTTTAAACTGTGGAGTGGAATTCTTTTCAGTAAAGAAAGCAACGTTCTTTGACGCAGTTCCATTAGCAGATATGGTGCACAAAGTATTGATGAAAAATGATTTGTGCTCCCCCATTCCGCCTTTGGATGCAAATCTTTTCAGTCATTTTGTACGCAAATTAAACGATATTATTCGAGGTATATTTCCTGAAGGATATATAAATATTTATTTTACAAAGAAAGTTCCGATTTGTCATCAGTTTATTGTAATGTTTCTGTTGAATGCAGACATGAAAATTGTGGGAGTTCTTGAAAGGCGACTGTTTTTTCAGATCTTCGGCTGGAGCATTTGAATTGTACCAATAAATCATTTCTGGCATCTGGTTTGTCAGACAAACCTGTCGGACAGATTAGGTATGTGCTTTGTTTTTTCTGTTTTTTTTTTTTTTTTTTTTTTTTTTTTTTTTTTTTTTTTTTTTTTTTTTT